>JAANSO010000700.1:0-24897 GCA_036507315.1 Lepidocyrtus fimetarius
AGAACCGCTACATGACTGACTGACTCACTCATTCAAAAAAATTTTTTTAACTTTTGCTGACCACCGTGAGTTAAAATGCTTGCAGTGGCTTTTTGCTTTCTAGCAGTATATTGTCATTCTTACACTGATGTAGATAATTTTGGGGGTTTGTTGTGAGGATTGTAATAATACTGCAATCCGGGTCTATTCATGTTATCAAAAAATACGAATTACAATCTTTGTTCCACCTTATTACAAGTAAAGATCTATACGAAAGAACGGCAATCCCATTTTTAGCGTAATTATGTACATGTTGTTTGTGTTTTTGACATGCACACACAATTTTTTGTAGGAAAAAGTAGAGCAACTCTTTATTTTCTATAATCAAATCAATCATTGTATAGCATGTTGCATTTATGTATAGCCCTAATTAACTACCATCCTCTGATGGCAATATTCAGCCTAAACCTATTTTACATATAATACGACGGTTAAAATAAACTTTGAAATTTCCCCAGCAAACTGTCTTGTATTTGGCCAATTTTGATGTCTGCTTGGATACGATCTGCTGGGTCTATTTTCAGTGAAAGAGAATAGAACGTTTTCTACAATCGTTTAACATTCCATCCCAAACTTAATTTTAATTCGGCTTTTTCCCACCTGTGTTTTGTTTTTCTGAATATGTAGCATCATTTTCGCTGTAATTTTCCATCAATGATGCTTTAAAGATGGATGAATGTAAAGAGGATGGACTTTAAGGAAGGAGGAAAAAGCTACTATTATCCTTATTATTATCGTCTTCATCATCATCAGCACCGTCATTATTTTAGATTTTCTGTAGGGAGCATTGGATTGACTTTAGACTAACGTCACTTCATTCCGCTATTACTGATATTCGTCGTCATCCTTTCTGATTGTCATCATCATCTTCCTCATCCGAGAAAATAGTGATCCACCTTTATTTATCCCCAGCAAAGTATAAAAACGCTAATAGTTCTCTTTCTATCAAACGTGCTCATCATCGTCAAAATTTTTCTCATCCTCAGTCAGCCTCCTCCACTACTGACTGACGGATTCAAACTTTAACTGATGTTATTGATGATAATGTTGGTTTGATAGTAGCCAAGTATTAGTATAAAGAAGGGTAAAAAAGAAGGGACTCAATTCATTGTAAAAATTTTGTAAGTTATTTTAAAAAAGAATTTTGAGTATCATCCTGATCATCATCAATATCAACAACAACGGCAATTTTCCGCGAACAGAATATCAATGAGGTCTGTCGGGTCTCAATTATTGCTACCTTGTGTACAAAATACAATGTGAACTTCATCAACAACACCACCGTCATCATCAGAATTTTTTTGAAACGTCTTTTCTTTTAAGATTAAGTTTTACAGTAGGATGTTCAAGATCAGTAAAATAAAAAAGTAGCAGGCAATAATGGAGTAAAGTGGACACGCAGACATATCATGCCATGATGGTGATGCATGCATCTAATCTATTCTTCTTTATTTGAAGGGAATAAAAGTGTATTAAAGCATTAAAGATTTTATTGCCTAAAGGACAGAGATGCCCCTGTTTAACTTTAATTATCTATTCCTTTTTTAATGTTAGTTCATGCATACATGAATACATTCCATTCTGATTTAGCAGTAGCGGAGAAAGAGGTAATATCACCCATCTTTTATGAATCAAAGCCGTAACATATAACATGATCATTTTATTGTATCATGAATATTTTTCTTTAAAAAATCAACATTAACGAAAAAAGTTTTTATTGACCATCATCATGAAAACATTGTGCTTTCCCTTCGAGCATTTTATTTTAAAAAGAAATTCAGATCGATTGATAATTTGGTCGTAAAATGAAGGGTTAAATATTTAAATAGGAAGCTGTTAGTGCTAAAGTTTGAATTCGTAACTTTATATTGCTCTCCTTTTTCTCCACCTGGTATGTACGTACGAATCGAACGCGATAAATTTTCAGATTATGACAAATCAATAGGAAAATATTGATAGTTAAAAAAGGTTTTGCAACATTCAGGATGTTAAAGTTCTTATGAAAAAGAAGACTAAAAAGGTTTCACGTAGAAATGTATATTATATTTGACAATTCGTCGTGACAAGCACATCATAGTTGTTTATATGCTTCTATTCTTTCTCTGGTCTAAAAGCCTAAATCCAGGCCAATACGCTCAAACTTTTCATTATGTAGGCAGTGACGCTGAAGTCTAAAGAAACTTGAGTTGAATAGATAATAAAGCACGGACAGAAAAAATGGGATGATGAATGAATGTATTATTCAATGTCCCATCCAAAGCCAGCAAAACTTTAAATCTTTCTTATTCCCTTCAATAACTTTTCTTCAAGATGTTCTTCTCTCGGCTTCTTCATCTTCTTGGTTTTATTGTTTGTTACGAATAGCAAAGCGAATGAATAGCTCATCTCATTGGTCTGTATTTCATGTCCTCATCTTCTCGGAGCACAATAGAATTTTACGACTCCCTGCCAAGATGATTATTAATAGGTTCGTCTTGTAATGGTAGGAGGAAGTTACGATTACGGCGACGGGCTGACTGAAAATGAATAGGAAGGAGAATGATGAGATGGCAAAATATACATAATGGGCGGTGTGAGAATGAAGAAGACAATTTCTACTCTGACTTGTCAATGTTTTATATTCACGGTCTACAAATACAAGATTTGTGTGAAGAAAACGCTTCTGTCTAGCAATTTGTGACTGATCTGCCTCCATGTTAAAATTATATACGGAGAAAACTCAACAACTTATGTTTCATTCATTGAAGAGTTTCTCCAATGAATCAGTTTTTGTTTCAGTTTTGTTTTCTGTCACCCGTTCATTAATTTATTACTGGAATGATTACAATAAAGATTATTTAAGAAATTCTTAAATATATGAATGAATTTTTTCGTGGGAAATTGTATATGTATGACATCAGATTATACGTTTTATACTTATTGTGGCGACAAAGTCGTTTTTTTTCACTGAAAATTCAGTTTTGTGGATCATTCCTATTTTTGATTCCCAGTTCGTGAGTACATGTGCCTTACTAAATTACTAATGACATTTCTTGTAACAGATACATTGTCAAAGTCTAGCCAAACTATATAAGCGCTTCATTTATCAGGCTACAATCATTTTTGTAGAGTAAAAACTTTTTAAACTCAGGAGATCCATTTACCGTAAAAATTGTAAAAAGTCATTAAATGTCAGAGAATGGAAAAGATTCAAAATGGATTACCTCCTTTTCTTGATTTATCCACACCTCGAAAACGTTGTTGCCTTTTTTCTCTGCCTTTCTTTGTCTTTAACATGCTCTGTTATGATGTAAGCATTTTTAATAACTGCCTTTTTCGCAGTTTTTTACCCTTGTTATTTCTAGATTAGTTATCAGAATGCATAAAAGTACACAAAAAGTTCTGCTTCATGAACTATTTCACAGTAAAAAATATGTTTTTTATATTTGTTGTAAATTAAAACTATTATTATTACTTCGTTATTAAAAACTAGCTTACCACACAACAACAAACAATAAAATAATGGTTAAAACTAATCTGAAATAAGAACCTTCATTTTTGTCTATAAAATACAAAGTTGACTCAAAAAACTCTTTATTTTCCTCTTATCACTTCGACACATCTTTATCTGACGAGCTTACAATCCCCCATCATTCTCATCGTCATGAGTCTGTGAAGGTAACTCTCCAGAAGAGGGATAGAAAAAAATGAAAAACTTTGTTTTTTAAACAAAATATTATTTTTATGTGAGTTTCATGTATGTTTTTAAATACTATGATCTCACTGTCTCATCTCCGTCTAGGATTACGATGGGAAATGTAAAAGGCGAGAATTTCAAGTTTTAAAATAAAAATACTGCCAATATCGTTATTATTGCCTGTGTTTAACAATAATTGCTGTTATTGTTTGTTGTTTCAAGGGTTGGACCCCGAGAAAAAATGCAACAACAAACGACTTTACTTACATACATAAATGCGTATTGTTTTACTGTTCTTGTATGCGTTATTTATGTTATTATAAAAATATCGAATTCTACTGAAAGGAAATTTTTCACATGGAGAAAAGTGGAGGTGATTGGTGGTGTATAAAGTTGCGTTAATGATATTTTTCATAATAATATTGTTTCATAACGATGAAGGTAGCTGTCTATTGCCCTTCTTATCATAATCATCATCATCCGAATCATGAATCATATCGCTACTCCATTTTATATTAGCTTATGCCCAGTAGTTATCATTAAGTATTGACTCCTTGGAAAAACGCTTCCTTTCTGTTATGAGTCGTCCCTTTCTTTTTGACTTCAAGCTTTTGAAGAAAAAAACACCGTCAACATCAGCATTATTATTTTACTGATGATGATAGTTTACGATATGACTTGGTACGTGTTTTACATGGAATTGGAGAAGATTTTTATCTCAAAATATTATTTTGTTAAATAAAATGAAATTGTGAATATAAAATTTAGCTGGATAGGGAGAGTTAGTGGCCCTGTTGTAGTCTGGCTGCAACAGTAGCCTCATTATATCAGAATGGAATGCTATTTAAAGAGGAAATTGTTCATCAAAAGAATTCTTGTCGAATGCAAAAAAAAGTTTAAATATAAAGTAATTAGATTGTTTTATTGCAGTATCATGCGCACAAAGAGGAAAATAATATTTTAATAATTTAATATTTTTTTCTAAAGATAATTAACCCATGGTCATTACGAAGATGAGAACGATGCAGTAGCAAAAGGGCAATTATAATACGCTCAAGAATATTTATTTTTTATAATTTTTAGACGGTTTAAGAATCTTCTAATAATACAGACTAATAAATTCAGACGTGCATGATGTAATGAGATAAGGAGAAAGTCAAAACGTATTAAGGGTAGAATGAGTGGCAGAAAAGTGACCACAATTTATATTGAACACGTAATATGTAACATGGCTGAAAACTGAGTGAGGGATAAGCTAAGTGGTCTAAATGCAACTTGGATTGTTTAATTAATTTTCATTTGTGTATGATGAGAAGTGGAGGCAGGTATAGATAAAAAAATAATTCATTTTCTTCCAGCAAAGAAGAAAAATTGGTAGGAGGCTTGGGTAGGAGCAGTAGAAATAATTATTTGTTGATAATGTATTATTCAACGAAAAATAAAACAATACAAGAGGATCTTTGCTGAAGTAAACTCCTTCTCCACTTGACTGTCTTGAAAGAAAGGGTAAACTGTGCAGTGGTCTCCTTGTAATGCACAAAACGTGACTTTGATTCGAGGAGATTGTGTGCATTTGTGATGAGCTTTAAAGTAAAAGCCAGAGAGTCTTGAAATTTCTCACACTGCTTTGTTTCATACTTCAGCAGAAAATATATATCAGCAGACAGTAAAAATATGAATTTTCCATCATCATTCTGTATTTTGTAATTAATTTAATAGTAAATATGGAGTATTTTATTACTGGGTGCACACATTGCATAATCCACAACTTTGTGACTACGAAGGATGCAAATATTGCTGTGAAGTATAGATGCTTCTTTAACCATTTATTATGTTTTGTGTGGAGCGAGTCAAGCGTTAGATTTGACTTGACTAACCGTTTGTGGTTTTTCTCCAACTTTTTTAATGAAATGGTGAGAAATAAACAGAATTAAAAAGACGTCGAGGGAGGAAAGAAAGGGGAAAAAGACGAAGGCGACCACCATCCGCCTCTACCCGTCACCGAATACGTATGGGCCACTGATTACAATTTTTGTGGCATTTTCTTATCGTCAGCAAGAATTATGGAAGTGGGCTTCTTTGCGTTTTTATTAATTTCGCTGGAGGATAGAAAAGACGGACAATGTTGATCATCATATCGCTTAATAATAATAAAATAATTTTTATGGAGGATGCATTTGCACTTGAGCAGAATTACGATGAGGGCTGTGTAGAATTTTATGTTGTTGTGGTCTTCTTCTTCTACGTCAATAGCACTCTTGTCTCCTTTCCCCTCTAAACTATTACTGCCATTTCCCTAGAAATATGATTTATCGGAGTGGGTATAAAGTGTGCATTGAAGAAGAAATAATCTTTTAATTATGTATTCTTTGTATGCTTTCTTTGCCTTGTTATTATTGGGAAATCATTCTGTCTATCATTCACCTCACTCACTTTATCATAATCCTAATCAAGTTGAGTTAAACATTAGCAAAGTTATAACTTCCGATCACACTCGCTCGTTTACTTTCAATTTCCTTTAATAGTTCCCGTTTTGCATTTCAGCAGGAGAGAAATAGAATCTAAAGATAAGCTATGATGTTTCTTTTTATGAAACCTTTTGCTCTCTTATGTAAGTTTGCTGATGGGAATCAGTGATAAGAATAAATTTCAGTGAATGCATCGATTATAATAACAATAATAAAAAGGTCATAAAAATGAGTGATTCCTTTTCTCTTTAAAAACTGCTTAAGGCAATGAAATAATTGCTTACTTGGTTATTAAAATATGCACAGAAAGAAAGAATTGTACAAAAATGCTAATCCACTCATTTCATCAACTCACCACCACTTTAAAAAGTATTTTTCTTCTTCTATTATCTAATAACTTGGTCAATTTACTTTTAACTTTTCTGATCTGATTATTTTATTCCATCCCAGTGAGTTAGCTCACAGCTCTTTTTTCTGCACGAATACATTTGCCCACGTTAAAATTAATCGTCCCCGCAGTAGTCGGTCCGATTAAGCAATACAAAAGGAAGCTTTTGCTTATGTGTAGATAAAAATGAAATATTTTACTTTTTTATAAGCTAATTAGAAACTCAAAAATAAAAATTTCTATGTGATTTTATTTTTTATTTAAAATTTCAGATACAAAGAACAGCGTTGGCCTTGTCGGTTGTATAGAAGAGGTTGCTCATAATGCTATCGCTGTGTACTGGAATCCACTTGAAAGTGCTGCAAAGGTAAGCGAAAAAAATAGTACATGGATAATTTTATGTATCCTCTATCAGATCATTATATCATATCGCCCTGAAGATCAGCAAGCAAGTACGCAGCCACAGCAGCAGAAAATAACAACACAGAAAACTATCCAATAATTATGTATATACAACTTTCATATGAAACAGCTCCAAATTAAATTACAACATTAAATTAATTATATGGATGTGTGAGGGATGGGATTATAGGGATCAGTGTCGTAGTAATAACAAGATAATGCTTATACTTGCATAATTCAGGCTATTCCACGTAAAACTACATTTTCATCCACACACAAAAGCCTTTCAGATCATCTTCAAAGGTTTTATTTTTCTCCCAGATAAATTAGGTATTTTTTCAACTTCTCTCTCGTGTTTATTAGCAATATAACAAAGAAACTATGTGATCCTTAGTCAGACATAACATTATTATTATTACAATGATGATGAGATATACGTTGGTGATGATGATCAACTTACACCCCTTTTTTCTTGAGATTTTTTTCTTTCTCTCGAGGTAATTTTACGCATTTCTGTATATAAATAAAAATATGTCTGCTCATTTTCTTATACTATAATCTGTATTAAAGCATGTTACACAACCTTAATGGTCTTCTTTATTCCTTGGTGTGTTTAGGCATTTTCTCTGGTAAAAAGAGTAGTGTGTGGAAAGAAAAAGAAATATGTTTATTGCTTAACATTACTTTTGTGCGTACATAATTCAATACGATTTATGTTCATTGCTTCTTTTTCTTGTAACTTGAGGGATTCGTTTTCCGAGGAAGTAGAGAAAAAGATTGAAACAAAGTCATTGTTAAGAAAGTTTTTGTTACACTTTTACTCCTTTTTGTATAATAAATAAAATTTAATATGCAAGGAAAGACTTTGTGGTCATTTTTATGTTTTCTCAGTGGTCACATGGTTAATTAAACCGAAGAGGAAGCGTTTATCTTTATAATAGCATTGCCTTTTGCAACAAATTGAAATTTATTTGTGTAATTTGATGCATTTAGTAATAATAATAGGTGGCTAGGAAAAAGCAGCATGAAATTTAATAACTTTTACATATGGCTCCTCTATTTTGTTTTGATTAGATATATAAAATTAGACTCACTGACTGACCTCGTCGTCGTCGATGCTCTAAAATAAAACTTTTAGAATCCACAAAAAATAACATACGCAATGGAGGAAGAAGAGAGAGAATTAATTTTATGTTGAACTGGAAAACATGACATGATGTCCAGGTGAACGAACATCAAAAGTTGTATAAAAATGGTTCAATTCTCATTTGATTAAAGTTGTTATATATAAAATAAAGGAAAGGAGGAGATGATGGTGGACTAGAAGGCTGATGATGTTGATGACGTTGACTTTGGATAAATAATAATAAATGTTGTAATAATAACAAGGAAACAGCAGCATGCATCGCTGCAAATAAGGCATTTTAGTTTAGTTAGTGGTCATCACCGTCGTCCTCATATCCTCCTGAAATGATATAAAAAAGAAAGTAAAAGGACTCGTCTAAAATTCTTTTTCCTTGAACACTTTGTAGCAGTAAAAACATAGGAATTATTTTATCCTTCTTCCTTTCTCAAGTATGATCAAAGTAAATCCTCTTTTATATGAAGGAAAATAGATGTGTATGTACATATTTCAGCAATAATAATAACAACACCAACAGAGAAAAATTGTAAATGAGCGGAAGCTCGACAGACGTGAGTTGATTTTTTAATGTAATAAAATAAGCTCTCGCACTCACTTTTTCTGTTCCTGGGCAGCGATCCAGTGTAAGTGGGTGTAAAAGTGAAATGCAAGTAAATAGAAGGCATTTAATTTCTGGTGAAATTATTTGTGGCTGGATGAGTGGCTATTTGTGGTTGATGCGCTGCTAACTGCGTGGTCGTAAAGGTCGACGGGATGTGAAGTCAGGTAAAAATACTGTGAGCAAAAGAAAAGACTGCAACGTTGCTGTGAGTCAGCCAGCAACAAAGCATTCATTCCCGAGAAAAATGATACAGTATTATCATTACCATCATTATCATCAGTTTGATACTGAATTAAGCTTTTTAGTCAGTCAGTCAGCAGAAGAATGAGTTCCGTTCAAGCAAAAATAACAAATATCTCTGTAAAAATTTATTCTGGACTAAAGAAAAGTAAATGGATGGACGAACTTGATGTGGTGGTGGCAGATGGTGAATGACGCTTTCATACAAAAGTCAAAGATGAAGTTATCTCTCTATATCATCAGTTTGATACTGAATTAAGCTTTTTAGTCAGTCAGTCAGCAGACGAATGAGTTCCGTTCAAGCAAAAATAACAAATATCTCTGTAAAAATTTATTCTGGATTAAAGAAAAGTAAATGGATGGATGACGATGGTGTGGTGGTGGCAGATGGTGAATGACGCTTTCATACAAAAGTCAAAGATGAAGTTATCTCTCTCCGTATTCAAATGTTGCTATTTCAAAGTTGCTGCTGGCTTTTATTTACTGACTTGCACCTCTTTTGGCATCCCATTTCCGACAAGAAAATGTTCCTCTCTGATTCCACAAATAATGCTATGTACAAGCTTGTCCTTCCAAGATTAATATTTTTCTTTCTTTCTTGTCTTTTTATAGATCAACGTAGCCGTCCAATGCCTAAGCACGGATTTCAGCAGTCAAAAAGGAGTGAAGGGTCTTCCGCTCCATTTACAAATCGACACTTATGACGAGTTCCGTGACCCCACCAGCCCGATTGCCCATCGTGGATATGGCCAAATCAAAGTCTTCTGTGATAAAGTAAGCATTAATTTTTGCCTACGCAATTTAGCGTGATTTTTTTCTCCTGAAAAAGCAAATTAAGCTGATTTGATAATGTAGAGTAGCAGCTTATATTTTGCCTATTCTGGGCTTAATAATTTTCTCTCGTTGAAAGAATTAAAGATGAATCCGATAATATAATGAAAAGTGACTGCAAAGAGACTGACAATGAGAGAAGAAGAGAAAGAAAGCAATCGTAAAGCAATGATGATGATATGAACTATAGTGATTAAAGAAAAGCAATTTAAAAGAAACTGATTATAATGGTCATACAAGGGTTATGAAAAAGAAAAAGCATCAAATCTAAACCACCTCCGCCCTCGTTCTCTTCGTCAGAATTATCATCATCGCACGAAGAACATGAATCTCCATTTCACTCATATCCTTTTTCAGCAAGACCAATATAATAGAGCACAGAATTAAATGAATGGCTTATGGCATCTTCTTCTCTTAAAAGAAGACAACGGAGCAACAATGTGAATTATTGATTTGTAAACAGGAGTAATCATTTCCTTTAAATATACATATCACTATAATGGGTTAAGCCGTGCATACACCCCCATTACACTTTATTCGGTTGAATGGCTACCACAGAAGACGAAGAATTATCATCATGATATCGCAAGAAGAAGGAGAGTCATCTTCTTTTTACCTAAATGGTGCCCACGCAATAACAAGGCTACAACACCAAAAAACGAGATTTTAATGAGCTTACACATTTAATGTATTATATTATTGTGGTTAGTATTACTACCGACGTTTCCTTTTTCTATTTGGCTCTCTCTCTCTCTCTTTTAACCTCATCATCTTCATCATTCTCATCGTCATTTCCCAACTTTTGGTGACCAATTTTGGTAGTGGTACTGTGCTAAAATAGAGATTAAAGCTTGTACAACATTACTCTTGTCGTTTTTTCTCTTTGTGTACTTATTCTTATCACCATTTTTTGATACATTTCTCCTTTAAAATATTGTGGAAAGTGCGCACATTATTATAATCTGTCATATGAGGATTGTAAGAGAGTGGAATGGAATTTTTTGTCCATTTAGCCTAACCATATTCGTTTAAAAATTCAGTAGTGTACTATATCATCATATTATTTTTGTAAGGATATCTGTATATGAATATGTATCTCTTAGAGATTCCTTATTAGGACATTGAAGAAAATATATTGGGATAAGGATGATGAGAATGAGATGAGAGACCGAAAAAGCGACATGACATTAATATATATTGGGTTGAAATTATTTTGTACAATACGCCTCCTTTAGCCACCCTCCAGTCAATTTTGCGTTTCTCTGCGCTGAAATGAATAATTTTGTTCTTTCAATGTAACTTGTCTGCATGCAACAACACGGCAAACTTTCTTTTCTTCTCTGTAACAATTTGAATACCGACAGTAGAGGGTTGAAAGTCAAATCAGGAGTAAAAAATACATAGTAAACCAGACATGGAGGTAGTTGAATAGAGTAGGAGAGGGCAAAAGGAGTAAAGTGGAAATTAGCAGTTTACCTAAAATAAAATGACTAATTGGATAATTCAATTAAAGAGAAAAAGGGGGAGGTGGACTAACTCGAGGTTATATAGTTTAATAATGATGATGAGAATAATAATATTGTGGATTTTTAGTTGGATGATAAGTATATGGAAAGAAGTGTACAGGAGCTCGGTTAAGCTCCAAGTTTCTATGCAAATGAGCTCACCATCATCGTCATAGTCATCATTAGACTAATGTAACTTACTTTTTTCAGTTTCCTTTTTTATTCAATTATTCTGCATTACCTTTGATGACGAAGTCAAATAATTCGACATTTATTTAAGAAACGGTGATAGGTGACGGATTTTAAGATTAATAAAAAATAGAATTTAAAAAATCAAATGGTTTTTTCTTACATGCGTGCTCTAATGATACCTGCTTGTCAAGTTTAAAAGAAAAAATGATTATGCTAGATTAAGCATTAAGCACCAATCATTGGATTGAGAGACGAGGGATAGATATATGGCATCGAAAGAAAAATAACAGACTAAAGCAAATCGAATGATGTTTTGAATCGTGAAAGGATTATGTGCAATGATGTGTGCTCACAACAAGAAGAAGATCCGTTTTTACATTTTTCTTTTTTAAAAGGGGCTTAATGTCGTCATGTCTGAAATCTTTGACAGACATCACCGTCATCCGCATCTTCAAAGGATTATTATTATTGCTTCAGCGTTGTTACAGAGAGAAAGAGAAGTCACAGGGAAGGAAAATCGCAATCAGTTACTATTTGTAAATGAAAAACTTATTTTGCTCTCATCATTTGGGACAAATATTCACGATCTTTTACCTACCAAAAATACAATTCTTATAGCATGCTTCTGCTGCCTTCCCGTCAAAATTCTGATTTGAAGCAAATTTAAACTCTTTTGTAAGCGAAAAACGGCACAAGGTTTGAAACTTTTCTGAATGTGTGTCGTCTCTGCTTTTTTAGTCTTGGTCACGCTCACGAATAAAAGCTTTTTTTGCCTGTGATCAGTAATCACATATTAAATAATAATGAAATTGTATGATGATGATTATGGAGTCCATGTCTCTGAAATGAATACTGTATTTATTATACCCGCATGATATTTCCCAATTTATCTTTTTATTTAGCCATGTAATCAAGTAAATAACGTTTCTTTCTTCAGTATTTTCTTATTGTGGCGTGGCCGGGATGTATGAAGTGTCAAGCAAAAAAGCATCCCTGTAGGTCGTCTGTATTTTCTCTAATTTTAAAACTGCTCACAAAATTATTAACCTTAGACTTTAAAAGTTTCATTCAGAAAGAAGTACTCCACGTCACTCTCCAGGGGTTCCGTATAAATTCTTAAACAACAAACTGCCACACACTTTTCACTTTAACGAGAAAAAAAAAGAGTTTTATCAAAGCATTTTCATAATTTTCAAATAAAAAAGTAACTTTGTTTTCTTCAAAGATTTTTTACCGTCGATAATGAAAAATGTTTGGAAGGAAAAGCAAAAAATGAGACTTCATAAGCGACTGAGACATTTCCTTAATTTCCCCATCATCTCTCCTGCCGGGTCATCAACAGCCTTCTTTCAGAGATTTGACATTTGCTTACAATTCTATAAAACATTCGAATCATATACCCGATATAAGTAAAAATGAAACAAGGGTTTGCAGATGGAATCTTTTGTTACTTACAGAAGCAGAGAAATCTTGAAAATAATTGCTATTATAAGTAAAGCATCATGCGTACCTGTTCATTTTGACGATATGTTTTTGTTGTTGCTTTTGTTTTTTACGTGAAAAAAGATTCAAAAATTGGATGAAAGTAAGTAAAAGGATTTTTATAAGTTAGTAAACGCTGCTTCATTTTCGTAAGCTTTTCGAGCTGCAGTAGTGCAACAGCAGGATTCTCTAATTTAAAGTTTTGTGAGTTGATGCAAGATTTGTTCTCTCTGTCTGTTACAATCCAATCCACCCAGCTCGGAATGAGCGGGGAGAAAAGAGAATGCAACAACACCGCAAAGGTCTTGTAAAATGTCAATCATTGTTGGCAGCTTAATTTCATACAGTTTAATAATAATAATAATGACAACAACAGCAACAACATTACCCTTTACATATTACTTGTATATAATGGGCATGTTGTTGGTGGTTGCTTGTTTGGTTCGTTGCCTCATTTGATTTGACTTTATGAAGGAAACTCTTGTGAGACCGACACAAAAAATGTTATAAAGTTAAATAAATTCTTTTGAAATGAGTATGTGTGATGTAAAAGAATCATAATAATATCATCAAGAAAATTATCATCGTGACCATAATGTCTGCTAGTATGCATTTGTGTATATTTAAGAGTAAGTTTGAAATCTATCCACAACACTGAGAATTGTGTGATTATGATCATGAAATAATGATGAATAAAAATAAGTAAATGAGGGAAGTGTTCAAAATGATTTGATGTTATTTATATCATCATCATCAATTATATAACATCATCCTACGAAACAATTAAAAAGTAGAAGCAAAAGATTGATTTGAGATCATCTCAAGGAAAAGAGGCTTTCATTTTTACGAAAGAGATCAAATATTCACACGTATTTAAAACATAGTCCAGTATTAAAAGGAATGTGTGATTAAAGAGAGTTCAGGAAAAAATATTGCGATTACCAAGAAAAAATATAGAGACGATGTAAATAATATGTAAAACGTGGTAATGAAAGAGGTGAAACTTTTTAAAATTATGAAGTAATAATAATAGAAGATTTGTAGGTAGATATTTTTGGTACATGGTTTGCATGCATGTATTGTTTAATTACAGCGTGTCATGCAATGGATAATATGATAAAATATTTTCTTAAACAGTTTGGATTGGATAGAGTCATGCACTTTAGGACAGTTGAGAAAAATAGGAGAAAACAGCATTTGGTTAGTGGTAGCTGTTTTTAATTTTAGTTCTCTGGGCTTTCCTTTCTCTCTCTTCTATCATATCATCAGTCTCGACGTCACTTAAATGTACAGGTAAAATGTAAATAAGGGGGTTGGGGTTAAGACAGTTGGATGGGAAATTGGGAGAAAAATATGTATAATTTTGATTGAGTTGATAACTCACTGGTTATATTGCTAGTCGCCTTGTGTGTTTAAAAATGGATTCTTTTCTATTTGCACAAAAATTGAAGGGTGCTGAGAGAAAGACAAGGGATGAAGAGAGACGCGCAGCCAAACGGAAATTAACGGCCACGGGAAGAAAGAAGTTGGACGAGATGTATCATACTCCATGTGAAAGATCTGAATTCTATTCCATGAGCGATCTTGCAAAACCGCCTGTGCTCTTTACACCCGCAGAAGATTTAGACAAGGTAATTATTAATAAACATTATGATTTGACTAAATGCACTCAACAAATAATTGAAATTTATAAAATTTATAAAACCACTTTTAATAATTTCAGCTTACGTCAATGGAACTGCATAGCTTTTACAACCAACAAACGGATGAACAGTCCAGGTACATTCAGCTCTGAAGTTTTATAGCTTTTTGATTAAGATAAACAGCAAACTTTCACTAATGTTTACATTATGCCTAAAATATGTATATTAGTCAGCTTATAAATACTTACAAATTTTGACTGCTTTAATTCAAATCTTTTAAAAATCTGTTCTTCCTTTGACTTTAAAACTTTATCTTGTCTTTACACTTAAGCTTCCCTAAATCGTCATTTCTTAACTTTACAAAAATTCATAACAAAAGTGAGATTACAAAAGATTTCATTGTAACATCTTTTTCTTCCGATTCAACAATTCTATCTCGTAATATTTTCATACATTTTATCAATAACATCCCTTAATCATTTTTCATTATTAATTTGGACTCGTACCTTATTCTAACACAAAAATTGACATAAAATTCACATTTTTTGGTTTGGGGGTTGAGTGAGACTCATCATGCTTGCAAAAGCATACCATGTTTTTATGCGCTGCAGTGATATTTAACCCTGTAGACGCTGTAGATACCTCTTGAGAATGTTCATGTTGTAAATATTAAATTGCGTGATATTATTTTCATTTGTAAATGTCTGTGCATTCGTGACTTTGATTTAGCTTGAAATATGTACATTATTGTTATTTAGATTTATGAATTGCAAATTTGATCAATTCAACTAATTTTTGCATTTTTTTACTAAATTGTTGACAAAGATTGTAAATTTTTAACTGGAGCTCACTCGGCACTCGTCCAATGTGCTATTTTGTTTTCATTATGTATATTTTTACTTTTCTTTTATTACAACAAATTATATAAAATCATGTAAATACATTGTAGATCTTATTTCATTATAACAAAAGTATTGCTGTGAATATGAAGCCAGTTTTTTTAGATTTAAGTCAATGTAAAAAGCACGTTTGATGTTTTCCAATATACTTAATACGATGATATTCTTCCAAATTTGTTAATTTTTGCTTTTCCCTGAACGATTTTATTTTATTTTTTTCAAAAACTTGCAAATTTTTTCAGTTTTTACCCTACGTATTGAGATGATTGAGACTGAGCTCGTCCGATTGAATGAAGTGCCCATAGTCCATCCAAAATCACACAAAACACTACTTGCTTCCTTCTTTGTCTTCTAAATGTCAACTTGCCTATACTACTCTACTTCACCTTCCATCTTCTGGAACTGGATTCATGATGAAAGATGTTTATTCGTTTAATGAGAGTTGATTCCTACACAAATGCACAGACGCTAAAGTAGAAAGAATGAGAGAAACTATTTTTAAGTATGATTTTGCAGCAGAGAGAGAGTCAAAAAATCGTCCTCATCATAAATCCTTTTTCTCATACCAAAAAATGCATGACTTTTCCGGTATTTTCTATTTCTCCTTTTCCACGTACATACAATGCCATAAATTGCCATAATAAAAGCCAGAATAAAAATATTAAGTACTACTACAAATGCTCAAACTCAAACCAAAGCCGCAATAATAATTTTTCCTTAATAAATTTACAAAAAAATATAATTTCTTTATTAAAAGTCACATTATCGTAAATTTTTAACACAATATCTATATAGTTTAAAAAATAAGTATCAAGAGCTTTAGACAAGAATAATTTTCTACTTGCAATACAGATTTACATTTACTGCAGACATAAATAGTTTTAAAAAAGGAAAAGAAAACGCTTTCATAATTTTTACAATTGAAAACAAGAAATCTAGATTTTCTAAAAAAGGAAACAAAAAGATGCTGATGAATTTGTATATAACTATAAATATGTAGCTCTTCACCGGTTGAATTGAGTCAGCCTCCTTCATCAGCAGGGTCAGGTGGCCGACTAGTAATTTCCGGAGGAGGAGGTGATCAGTCACCCCGTAGTTGCGGCTCAGCAAGTGGCTCTGCCACCCCTACCCCGCTTCCCCATCACAGTAGTTTCCTTGCTCATGCTCCTCCACCTCCCCCACCTCAACAGCATTCGGTTCTTAAATTTCACAACACTTTCCCTCCCAATTCCCCTCCACACCACCATCATCATCATCACCAACCTCCTCCGCCACCTGCACACACGACTAGCTATATTCGCGGCCCACCACCTCCACCGTCGCCTATATCTGTTGTTCATCATCATTCCACTCCTCCTCCACTTCCTCTCCCACCACCTCCACTTTCTTCTGCTTCTTCAAATTCTTCTTCTTTCAAACAATCTGTTCCACATTCCCCCACTCCTCCCCCTTCCATTGGCTCTCGTCAACATGACTCTCCTCCGCCACAGCCGCCACAACCAGTGAAGTCACCTGCTCAGTCTCAAAAACCTTCCAACACCAAGTAAGCTTTCTTTCATCGTCAAAATGCTGGAGAAAAGAGGGCTTCGACCCTTCTTTCTCTTCTCTCTTCCAATGCTCTGTCCAAATCAAGTTTTGTATTATAAATACTTAGTATTTTGTAAATATTTTTGGTAGTTTAAAAGCTCATAACTTGTTGGTGCAGCAGTCACAAAATTTTTATATCCTTCTTGATTTCTTCTCTGTCATTCTTTCTTTTTTGTCTTTTTTGATGTTTGACATGATATATGATTTGCATACATGAGAATTTCTTAATTTTTCATTTCTGCGATCACCACATCGATGGTTATGCACCTTCCAACATGGATGGAGAGAAAAGAGAGAGGAGAAATGAACAATAAACCTTTCTCGTGCATTTTTAGTCCAATTATGCACATTCATATTTCTCTTAATCTCACGTAAGCCTAATGAGTTTCTCTTCTTTTACAGTGGCGATAGTGTAAAAAATGGAGTTGAAAATAAGAACAACGCAGTGATCGTTTTAGAAACAAACGGTGTTTCCAACGACTCAATATTTGGATCCCCAGCTAGCAAGCGGATGAGGTTGATGCCGCCTGTGTCTGAACGACTCATGCTATTCGTTCGTCAAGAATCTGAAGAGGCATTCACTCCTCTTCATTTGGTGCCACCAACAGCGCTGGGACTTTTAACTGCGGTAAGAATAATCTTGCATGAAATACTTTAATTTGAACATAAACCATGAAGATGCCTCATTAACCAATATAATTTTCTTATAGCTCGAGGAAAAATTTAAAATTCCATCGGATTCGGTAAAAAATCTCTACCGAAGGAATAACAAAGGGTAAGATTGAATCTTTAATTTGAAACTGTTTTACTACCCATAACTGAATCAGTTCAGACCATGAAATAAACATTTAAAATTAATTTCATAGGATTACTGCAAAGGTGGATGACGATATGCTAAAGCACTACTGCCATGAAGATTGCTTTCAATTGGAAGTGAAGCCAACGGAAGAGGAAGACGCGTTGGAAATAACACTTGTAGAATTCCTTACCGAAATTCAGCTTCCAAACTCACAACCTCCAACTTCTCAAGCATCCCAACCTCTTCCACCACTAGTTCAAGTACAACAAACTACGACGTCATGATAAGGATATACCTAGATGTAGTTTGTTCTCCATCATAACCACGGCCACGTCAACTCCAGTTTTATCCTAACTTCGCATTATCGCAAATGACAACGATGTCGGCGACAGCAGGTGACCCATCAAACAAACAAAGAATCTTATAAAGAGTACAATACTTTACGAATATTAGTGGCGGGTCCACACAGCATCCCAGTTAATTGAGAGAGGAGAAGTGGTGACTATAAAAGCTTGCCCCATGAAGTTAGTTATTGTGCATTAAACGCCATATTGTAATTACATTTTCTTAACTGAATCTTTAACAATTGTAATTTTAACTTCGCAGTAGTTTTATACATATTTGTGCCAACTTTTTCTTTGGAAAACTAAAAGAAAGAGGCTAACTATAAAAATCTAGAAAAGGAATTCCGGACGAGTGTATATTTTAGCCAGTTTGTTATAACTCATTAGAAATAGAGGGTAATCAATTTACAGAGTTAATTATAACGTGAGAATAATATTGTATACTTTTTATTTTATAATTACTAAATAGAAATACAANCCGGACGAGTGTATATTTTAGCCAGTTTGTTATAACTCATTAGAAATAGAGGGTAATCAATTTACAGAGTTAATTATAACGTGAGAATAATATTGTATACTTCTTATTTTATAATTACTAAATAGAAATACAAATTCATCAGCATAGCTAGCGTTTCTTGCCAAATTGACAAGATTAGATTGTTCATGACATTTAGGTTGAACTTTACAGTAGGTCTAAATATTAAATATTAATTGCAAAATGTATATTTGTACATTAATAATATGCAAGTTAGGTGATTAATATATTTGATTAGCCGTTTTATCGCAGCAACCCAAGAAAATTTAGAAAAACATATCTGTTAAACGTTTATTGTATCATTTCTTAAGGAAGAGCTGCACATAAACGTTTAACCTTCTTAAATATAATCTAAGCTTTATCTCATTCAGTAAATATGATTATTAGTCATGTATCTGATGTTAATTTTTCATTACATTCAATTATGTATCGTGCAATGTACAGTGCTTGTAGAAGGAATTTATATTGTATAGTATGCAAAGTTTTGTTTAAGGTATACGTTTTGAAGATATCAAAAATAGGATTCGAATGTAAGTAAAAGTTTGTAGGAATATGGTCCTTTTTATTTAATTTCTGTGATCATCAGATTATAATAGGTAGGTATAATAGACGCGTGCATAATGTTTTAAAATCGAGCTTGTAATTTTAAACTTAATTTTAAATAATAATCTTGCTCATATCGTATCTGACAATTTCATCCGTTGTTGGATTAGCCCCCGACTACTCATTTTTGTTGTGCTATTTCCAAATGTTTTAATTACATAATTTTACAATAATAATAAGTGTAAATAAGTATAACTTTTAAAATGGTTGTATTAATATTAGATTTGTAAAATGCCATTGTTAAAAATTTGATTGCAAAAAAGAACTTTCTTCTCAGGTAAAAACTTTAAATTCTGATAAATTGGAAAATCGTGGGAATCTTTTAATTTAATATGCCAGTATGATCCAATAATGCATTTTTAAAATGAAAATCAATTACATAGGTAAATATTTAAGAGTTATGCAGCAATAGCTATAATATATTTTCATTTTCGTTTTACGACAAATGTATCTCAAAAAGATATCGCTTTGTACACACTCGTACTTATAATGACATTATTTCAGCTCAAATTTTTAGATCCCTTTCTTCAAAGCTTTTGAAGAAATTATAAACATAAATTATAATACTTTATTTGTAGTTAAAAATTGTATAAAAGTTTTAAAACTGTATACTGTATGCAAATATGTAACAAACATAAAACCTGTAAATTTCTCTTGTGTTTTAAAATTGTAAAGATGAAAGATTTTTATTGTAAAAAGAAATGTTTTAGGTATACAAATTTAAATGTTAATACTATTACACATTATTTGTTGGTAATACTCATTACTATGCAATGAAGAAGCCACACCTACAACATACTCAAAATATTTAAAATTCAGCGACATAATAACTATGTCAAAGTAATGTTAAAAGAGGGAGCTGGACATGAACACTCTTTCAAAACATTTCTATTCGACAATTTTATTGATGCTCGTTGTTTTTTAACTGTAGCATAAATACTCATGTAGCCTTATACAATGACAAAACAAAGTTAAATGATATTATTATATGACATTAGTTGTAAATTAATTCGTATGATCTGTATAAGTACTCTCTAAAAATATTTTTACTGAGTTACGTTGAAAAACATTTTAGTTTTTTAATTAAATATAAACTTTAATTGTGTGTAGTCTTTATAAAAAGGTAATCGATTGTTTGTTAATATTTGAATTGTTTAATTTTATTATTTTTCTGTAAAATGAATTTATGTTTTGACAAGGACTAGGTACTTTAAAGTTAGTTTTTCCAATATTTAAAGAAAAAAGACAATGCTGATTGGATCGTTTCAGTTTAGTTTTAAGCGTACTTGCGTATAGGCATGCAGTCTGCGCTTTTAATTTCGTAGAATCGTTATGCCTTCTCGTAAGTAGTTTGTTGTTAAGATGTATAAACGAGAATAAACAGCTTGTTCTTCAAAGGGAAAGATGAGTCAGAGTGAAAATAAAAAAGTTTTATTGTGGTTAGAATAAGAGTTTTTAAAATTAGCAAAATTGACGTTATATAAACTCCTTTAAAAACTGTTGTGTAATAAATGCAAATTGTACAAAGATTACAACCATTTCATTGTTATCAAAATTTATTCTCTTTTGGCATTTCCATGTTGTATTACATAATGGAGACATGCTGGGAAGCACGTTTCTATTTCTTGACTTGAATAGTGACATGCTACACATCAATTCATATTTACGACTGTTACTATTTTTACGTGAGAATTCATACATGTCTGTAAACTTGTTAATGAAAACTGATAACCCTAATGACAAAACAATTGCGAAGAAATGCTTACATATCATTCATATTAAGTTGATGGCATTTTGAAATTATATTAGAAAAATGTATTTAACCAGACTGGTCAAAATGTTATTCCACTTTGGAAGAAGTCTTCTCGAAATTCATTATGTAAAGCTTGACTTTTTTGTTGTTTTGTAACAGAAATACGCAAAACTAAGAATATTACGAAACACTTAAATGATTTATGGTGGGATTCATTTGCTTTGTTTACCCGGATTGATACATTCAAACATAACAAAAAATATAAAATAGAATTGCGTTTTTGTTACTTTTACTTTCCAGAAAAATGCCTGAAAAGTTTATGGAATGATTTACCATTCTGTGTGTACCTCTATCTAACTTTTATTTAATCAGCGTTGATGGGGATGGCGACTGAATAAACAAAGCAAATATTGAAACGGATGAAGCAAAAAATACAGATAAGATAAGCGAAACTTCAACCGTTATATTTCATTCCCATATAGGTAATCATATTTAATACAAAAATTCGTCACTCAACTTTTAGGTGTTATAATTATACATATCGTACAAATGATAGTGCTTCTCTTGAAAGTTCGATTTACACACAACTTTTCCATGAAGCGGCTGTTAGCGTCATTCATATGAAATTTAAGTTCATGTTTACAGCCTATATAATGTATACTTATATCCACAAGTTCACAGCATACAAAAGAAAAAATTGATTACTAATGTGTTCAATATGTCATCATCATGACTCCATCGTCGTCAACTGATAATAAAGCGGAGTTGGTATGAATACCTGGATAATGTATTGAATTTATTTCGCATATTATTCAGTTTTTTGCACGTACGCTTAAAATAACTTTCCGTTGATTCCCATTGCTGTTCATTAGTCACATTTTAAAAATTGCTTAAAAATTTGTTTTTGAATAAGGACTTGGAGACAAAAAACATGAAATCGCAAAGTAGATTGGGAAAGGCGTTTCTACTTTTTGTAGTTTTCGCAAATATTTCAGCAAACGCCTACGTAGTTGTGCCAAAAGAGCAATTAAACACTTCCAAAATTAACGACACAATTGAAAAGAAATCTTATTACTTGCATGGGCTAGATTATCAATACGAAGATGACACTCTTTGGGAAACTCAACTAAAAGACAATTCTTCGTATTTGTGGCTTGACTCGGAAGAGTACAGCGATGAAGAAAACTACGATGACAGTGATTACGACCATGACAGGGTAATAACAAATTGGAGACACGAAGGATGCAACAACTAAACCTTCAGTGAGCCAAGAATCTTCAATGCCGACCGACGCAGAGGATAAAAAGGATAATATTGTAAGTCTTAAAGTAGTTTCATCTTCGACTGAAGCCCCAAGAAAGAAAGCAGTAAGCAAATTGTCGGAAGACAAAAAAGAAAATTCAGAATATAGCTGGGATGAAACGCCGGGAGATGAGGATGATGGACTAAGTGAAGAGGAAGGGGTGTCAAAATCAACAATTGCAAATTTGCCATCTGATAACGACCCCGATGCTGACAAGTATTTAGACCCTGATCGGTATTCGGGCAAGTTGGAATTGCATAGAATTGAAGACAGCTTGATGAGACGATGGACTGTTGTCTATCCAGATACTAATTTGCCCTGCATTATGCTAAAGGGAAACATCCAGTTGATTGTGCCACTTAACCCATCCGAGTTTAATAAGGATTTTCTTGAAATTGATGTCCCTAATGATGCCGAAGCTTTTGGAACATGCCTATCCATTAAAAAGGATTATCAAGAAATTACTCTGAAATGGAATGTTACCATTGCAGAGACCCAAAAAACATACGTAAACAAAGTATCATTTGGATTTGCTTCGAATTGGACAAGCGAATATTCAAGAAAAAATATTCCAGCAGATCAGTACGCTTTGACTTCCATCACTGCAACATACTTTGGAGGAGAAATTGAAGAGGTTTTGGAAGAAGTTGGCGATGGGTTATATTCATACAATGCAAACGATTTGGTGGAGTTCCTTACACCCATTAATCAATCAATGAGTTGTTTTTATAATAAACAGCTTATCTTGGGCAGCATGCAATTGACATTGTCCAATCTTCAATTTGAGGCTTTCAGATCAAACTTGGAAACATTGCCAATTGACGAATTTTCAACAAGCGTTCTTTGCTCTTTGGATGAAGAATATGTTTTTGATGCTGTCCTAACATTTATTATTTGGTTTTGGATTGGTGCTCTCGTCGTTGTTTTAGTAATCTTTTTGGTACTACTTGCTTTGGGCTACAGGAAACGGCATAATGCAGAGGGAGGTTTTAACTACAAAATCTTAAATGCTTAGGCAAAACAATTTTATCTTTTTGTCAATTTTGATTATATACTTTAATAAATATAAGATTATATAGAAAAGTGAAAGTAGAGGACTTTGAAGTAGTTATTGTAGTAGTAGTCAAGTACATAGACAATAATTTTTAGAGATGATATAATTTATATTGATTTTAATGATACATGAAAAAACGAGCACGGCATAGTTGTATTGAATAATTGCCAACAATGTTATCGAAACTCTGATCAATTAGTGCTATCTATCTAACCCTCATTTATCAGTTTGGTAGTGGATTTATTTTTTGGGCTTAATTCATATCTTGAGTTCATCAAATCATTTGCGTAGTTCATAAAAATATCGTGTTGAATGTACATTTTGGGGTAATTTTCGCACTTAAGTATGTAAATGTAATTATACATCTAGGTACTTTCACTCTTCAACGCAACGGAGCTGATTGAGCTGCTGTGTACAACCTTAACGAACAAGTTAATCACACTTATCACCGCTTCGAAATTAAGTCTAAACTTCCCGTGTATGAACACTTGTTTCCTTGAAAAACAAATATAACTGTAAATCAAATGTCAAATTAAGAGAAATGTCCATACCATAGTTTGTATGTACATATAGTGGAACTCACAATACCAGAGTATCTTCCGCATTTACCTTTACTTTTACATTACATTGCATTATTGACTGTTAGGATGACGATATTCTATGATAACCGCGTGATCAGTACAATCTGCCTACGAACCCAAAAGTTTTTTATCCTTATCAAAATTTCTTTGTGTAAATTTAAACATGTAAAATGGACTGGTTGATGAAAAGTAATAGGTAAGCCATGAAGATGGTAGTAAATTGCAGTCAGTATCAACCCTATAATAAGAAATATTATATTACACAAATACATTACACAAATACATTTCGAAAGGTCAATATGATAATTTCATATCTGTAAAGGTGCATAATATGCTTTCTTCATTAAAACATTTTATGGCAAACGATTGCATGTTTATTTTATTTATAGGTATTCCTAACCACACATAATCATGAAATATGCGTTTCTTTCTTCAGGGGTGGAACAACAGATCTCGTGCTTATACGTTTAAGCTTTTGACTCATGATCACACACAAAAGCATTCAGTTAGTCCAGACGTCTGATGGAACGTACCTTGTCTTAATTATCTGATAAAAGAAAAAGACTCTCTTGTCCTTTTTAAATAAAACCTGAAAGTGTCTGGTGCACAATTTATATATCACACAAATTAATACAACCTGTTAATAAAAATGAAATTATCAGTTTTCTTCGTCTTGTTGATAATATCATGTTCCGGATTTGCACAAGATCCGCAACAGACAAGCACAGCAGCTTCCGGTGCGGTGACATCTCCAGTCTCTACAGCAGCTCCGGCAGCAATTTTACCCGAAGAATTAGATGGGGCAGGTCAAGTGAGCCCCTCTAGCAA
>JAANSO010000701.1:0-24895 GCA_036507315.1 Lepidocyrtus fimetarius
AAGTCTTCGATGGAGTCTCTTATCCTGGATGAGGTCAAAGAGGTTATCAACATGTATAAAAAACAAGCTGGGAGCCCAGTTGGGGAAATCAGAGAAACTTTAAGGCTTGCCGTGGTGAACTCACTTTACCAAATTTTAGCCTCGAGAAGATTCAAATTTGACGATCCGAAATTGTTGGAGTTTGCCAATTCCAGTTCAAAGTATGTAAAATTATAAAAGAAAGCTACTGGTCCAAGGATTGCTAATTTAGTTTATTTTTTACAGGAAATTTAACGAAATTATTGAAAAAGCTGGATTACTAATTTTCTTGCCTTGGCTTGCTAAAATTGCCCCAGAATGGAGTGGTTACAACTTAGTTCGACAGCTTATTGAAGAAAACAAAGCTTTCTTTGAGCCTGCCGTTGAAGAACATAAAAATGACTTTAAAGAGGGTGGGGAGCTCAAGGATTTTATCGATGTTTATTTAAATGAGATGAAAAAACATGAAAATGATCCGAATTCAACATTCTACGGGAAGGTTTCAGGTAAACTTCGTTTTAACTTTGATTTTAAACTTATTAACAGATATTTAATAGCGTAATTCCTCCATTTAAAGAACGCCACCTGGTTCAAATTCTGTTCGACTTGTTCTTTGCCGGGAATGACACTACCTCGGTATCGATTGCCTGGTCACTCTTGTACCTTTGCAAGTATCCTCACGTACAGAAAAAACTCCAAAAGGAGATTGAAGACATCACCGGAAACAGCCGCAGGGTTTCCGTAGATGACAGGCCAAATATGCCTTATGCACTTGCCGTTATTGACGAAATTCTTAGGTTTTCTTCAATTGTTCCGGATGGGGTTCCACACCGTGCCATGGCTGATGTTGAGTTCAAAGGTTATCACATTCCAAAGATTGCTATTCTTCAGCCTAATCTACGATTTATTCATCATAATGAAAAAATTTGGGGGGATCCGGAGAATTTCAGACCGGAACGGTTTCTTACTCTGGAAGGGAAGTATAAGAAAAATGAGAATTTAATTCCGTTTCAAATTGGAAGAAGGCAATGTCTTGGGGAAACTTTGGCTAGGGATTCGATTTATTTGTATGTGACCAATTTGTTTCAACAATTTGAAATGAAATTTGATTCGAATATGGAGAAAGAACCGGGGTTGGATTATGAACCTGGCGCTGTAGTCGCTCCTCATCCGTACACTGTTATTATGAAGGATCGGTTAGAAGGGAAACTTTAATTTTTATCAGTTCAGTTTAGCAATGATACTATTTATAATTTTCTGTGTAAATAATTAAATTGTAAGCTGTGATATAAAAATGGTAAAAATAAATGTCTTTTGATTATCATTTTTATCGTTTATCAAGCAAACGTAGCATAGCTTTGATAAGCCCTGCACTTTAAAAACATAAACCATACATTTCAAGTGCAACTTGAGATGGAGTAGAAACTCCAGATTCATTCTTCCTCCGGAGCTCGACAGGATTTCAAATTATGGCATTTTAAGCTTTAACTGATTGTGTTGGGAGAAAAATCATTAATCAATTAATGATGATGTGGCAACAGAGCAAAATTTTAATTTCTTTTTACTTTTGGTAAAGAAATTGGAGACAACAAACGCTGTGAAGAAACCAAGCGGAAGTCAGCAGTGTCAATTTGCATAATTTGTCATTTAAATAGCTACTTGAATAGTGAAGATGTCTGAGGGGAAATTCCGTTCTCGTGCTGTAAAAGCTGCTTGGGCTTTTATGGTTTGCTTTTAAAATTGTCCTAAAATTTCCTTCATAATTAACTAATCTGTTTTATTTTTGCAAGATTCTGATGGTCCTTGGAATACTAATTGGAGTGAGTTTTGGGGTACTTGAAGCAGATTCTATTATTAACAAAAGGACACGGTATTTAGGTAAATTCACTGGCTTTTTTGGAGGTTATCTCTTCAACAAGAATATTACTGGAGGAGTTTCACATGGATTGGGTGAAGATGATGAAGGTAAAAGCTATCTTTTTTATAAGTATTTAAAAGAATTTAAAGTATGATTGGTCCTCTAGGTCGACTGTTTCTCCTTTCGTTATTCGTCGGGAAAGTTGTGATTTTTTCTGTTGTGCAGATACTGGCCATTGTGCAGCTGCTTAAAGCAACAAAAGTAAGTTCATTTTTAATTGAGGTAGTTAATTTAAGTATTTAATGGATTCTGAATTTTATTAGAAAACGGATGATCCAGTGAGATCTTTCCTAATGACAATGGCTTATTTCTTCATCACATTTGTTTATTGCTTCATGGCTGCACTTGCTTTCTTGCTCCGGTTTTTTACTGTGTTTTGGTTTCCAAACTTTGTTGGGATTATTTTTTACTGCATTTTCCTCGTCATTGCTAATGATTTTATGGAAAGAGTTAACCCAGGTAGAAATTAATTATGATTTATGATTATGATTTATGATTTATGATATGATTATAGCTTCATTACATAATCATATTTATTCTAAGATCCCAACCCAACACATGTGCACCCTGGATATTAAACTTTGCTCTCAACAAGGAGAAAGTACAACAAATCAGTCTTACAAAATAGACCTGGACTATGCTGGATTTATATTTAATTGCGTTTTCTTCATGGTTGCGTATGATTTCATGGGAGGTATACGAAGTTTGGTAAGTTTTTGCTTAACTGAATCGGGGCATTTTAAAAATATTGCTTTTTCCCTGTTTCATTTCCAGTTACAGATTCCGAGTAAATGCATCTCCAACGCAATTGGGAAGCTACCTTCTTTGAAAAGAGTGAAGGCCAAGTAATTTCTTAGGTTAAAACGTAGATTAGAACATTCACTCTTTTTAATGATTGAAATATTTATAGCTTGTTTACACAAAAATAAATTGTTTTAGATATTATTTTGCTCAGCTTTGTAAATACCAATTATTTAGAAAACTCATTTCCGGTCATTAATTAATCCTCTAATCAATCAACAAGCGTGTTTTTCAAGTGACCCTAATAACTATTCAATAACTTTCAGTTTTTGTTCATATTGAACTCATCGCAACTCTTTGAAAGACTATTTCTGTCAAAAAAACTTAATAATCATGGGGAATACTTTCAAATACATTTATTTAACCTTTCACCTCGTCATCGTCTTTGTATCTTGTACATTTATTTTAAATTTACAACAAAACTTAAATCCTTTTGGACATTGTCTCGTCCACTTAATAAACTTTGAAGGGGAAGATCTCCCCAACTTTGAATTTCCAATTGTTCTCTCCCGTTACGTAATTTACGATTCATTTTCAAAACGTTGGAGTAATTTTGAAGAAACACATCTTCCTGCAGATCTCAATTCACCTACAATTTCTGCAATTACTGATGTTGCAATAATCAATTTTATCTCGGCATCCTCTCAACCTCGAAATAATTTCACTAATTTGAAGATGTTGGACCTCACTGGAAAAATCAAACCTTGGTATTGCGAAGCTCACATTTTCCTAAAACCGCCAAATTCCTCAAAGTATTATAAATATTCAGAGATTACCTCAAAGTACAGTTTACTCACGCCGGTGAGCTTCATTCATTTTTGGAAGCTATCCCCCGACACTGAAAGGGTTCCACTTTATCACCTTTTGAAATCAGTGGAAACTAATCAAATGCGGATTTCAAGCAGGAGATATTATTATGCTATGATAACCAACCCTGAGGGGCCTTGGGTACTTCCTTGGTATTTAGAGCAAATTGTAAGACACGGGGTTATCTCAGAGGTTGCGCTGCGAATGGAGGTTTTGCAGGATAAATGGAGTGTTTATTTAATGTCGACTAACTGCCAAAAAGTTAAATGCTCTGTTCAGAACGGTTCCTACGGTTTGATAAGAATAAATTGGCCCTCTGAAATGCCGGCACTTTGATAATAATGTAAATTGGAGGGTACTTCAAATCGGCGGTTTTGCATTTAATAAAACTAAAGAAAACTATTCTGATATTAAAATATTTCAAAAGGTTTCACTTAAATTCGCAAATTACATTCTTGTCGCACTATTCCATTCTATTTTGAACATCTCAAGTGAGGAAATAAAAATGATTTACAAGGGGGCTCGGAGTGAAAGAATTGTGAAGGAATTTAGGGAGTCCTGGAACGGGGATGTGGGTTCCGTGCCGATGATTGTAATTAACTTTGGAAGTTCTTTCCCGCAACCCTCCCAGTTTCAATTTTATCATTCTCGGACGCAGTTTATATCTTGTGGGGTACTACAAGGGGAACAGGGATTGCCTTTTCTTGAGTTAATTACTGTTTTTGACTTGTACACCTGGATTTTTATCATACTCGGGTTTATTTGTACTTTTGGAACCTTCCAAGTAATTAAATACTTGAAAAAAGTTGATTTCAGTTCAGTAAACTTTCTCTGGGGACTGATTGGACCGCCACTGGGTCAGGAAATTTCCAATTTAAAAGGGATTTTAAAATCGTTTCCTTCATTGCATTGGGTAATGTCAGGTTATGCAATTGCTTGGATGTTTTTGTGTAATTTTTACACGGGGGAGAATATAATTAACTTAACTTCGCCCGTGCCTCCAACCCCGATTCGGTTTTATTGGCAGTTGCTAAATCATAAAGTTACTACGTATTCTTTGCCTGTTCCACTTTCACCGAAATATGTGAAGAAAACCGACTCGTCTGAAATGCTCTTTGGGAACCATGTTCTACTTCCGGATTGTGTTTCATTTGATTTATATTTCCTTACTAGTTTTCACAATATCCACGCGGAAATACCTGTCCAGCCTTATCTCCGGCATGTTTTTAATAAAGCACAGCAAATCCATTTGAATCGGTCAAGGCTCCATCCTAAATCAAAAATAATGACTAAAAACAATTCGGTTAAGGCACTTCGGTTGCTAACGCATGATGTAATCACGCCAATACTGGAGCAAGATTGTAAAAAGAGTTTGGAACCTTTGGCCAATTTTTATGCCGCAGCATATAGCGCTTGCTACGGCTTCAAGTTTGAAAAGAACTGTAAAAAATGCTTATTTAAGTAAGGACCACTCGGATACTATTGCAAGTAGTTTTAGTATTTTAAATAGTTTCCCTGAAAGTGTTTTGAAAAGGGTTTGGGGGCTACAGACTTCCGGGATTTTGGAATGGTGGCAGGAGTCCATGTCGAATTATGCTGTTTTAATGGCAAATATTCAAAAGGAGGAGTCTTTTGAGGAAAACGGTGAAAGCTCTGTACTTTCTTTTATTGTGATTATTTTTGCAATTTACACCGTGGGAAATGCTTTAGCTGGCGTAATGTTCTTTGGAGAGTTTATTAAGAGGAGTTTGTATTCGCGGAAGAATTCTATTAAGAAAATCGAAACGATTAATCAATCGAAAATGACCGTTAGTCGAGTGTCTTTAAAGCGTAGGTTAAAAAATACCGTATTTAGAGGTAAATTTTACTTTTGGGGAAATATTAGAAGGTTAAAAGTTAAATTTGTACAGGTTTGTTCCAACAAATAATTTAGTTTTAATTAACATTTTACTATTTTATAATTTTAGTAGTTTCATTTACATCCACACTGTTTTCAGATTCTTTAAGTCCTTGCATAAATCTGTACGCGATGAATAGAAAGATTCCATTTACGAGGAGGATAACAATTGGAGATTTGAACTCCAACATGGACACGCTGCATATTACTGAGAACACAATGGAAACTCCCGTTACGATGCAATACACTTTGCAAAATTGAATTGCCTGGGATATGTCCGTCGTCTAAAACCGATTGGATAATTAACCATTGTAATTTAAATTTTACAGGTGTTTTTAAATATAGCTTACAGGATGTGTGGCTTTTAATAATTTTGTGGCTGCCCAGATTTGAATACAGGCTACGATTGAATTTGCTACTGCAACAATCCAAATGTAAATTGATAAGGATGATATTCTCCATGATCCTAATCAAAACAAAAATTTAAAAGAAGATAATGATTTGTCAAATTATAAAAGTTTACCGATTTCTTTGTCAATGTAAGACGTGTGCACTAGGACGGTGATGTAAATAGCCATGCCAAATAGTCCCAGCATGGAAAGCGTCTTCAAGATCTAAATGTTAAAAGTTAATTAAAAGTATGAGTTTTTAAGTTAAATTAGAGAATCTTACGATATCAATCCAAGCCACTATTTTGGTCGACTGGCGGATTCCTGCTAGGTTCATTTTGTAAAAAATATGTAAACGATTAGCTAAACTTTTGAAAAATAATTAAAATGAAACAGTTCACATATGAATTTATTTGCTAATTCATTATACTGCGCAGAAGACTGAGAACATCCGCAATGACTTTGTATAGGTATTATAGGGGCAATAATACTGTTAAGGAAGTAAATTCAAAAAAATGTGGCTGTTTTGTGGTCCAAAAGTTTCAGTAGGATTTAATTTAAGTAAACTACGTACACAATGACTAAAGTCTGGCTTTAATTATAAATAACTTAATATTCAGTATCGGTGGAAATGTTATTGTCACTTTCGTCCGTTTGGTCTTTTTGCGCAACCATTTCACAGTCCCGATCCCGCGCTATATTAAAACTTGAAAGGAGCCAGTTTACAGCGCAGTAAAATACGACGCGTATAGCGAGAAACGCATACAAACCGAATAGTCTCCCTCCAAGTACTCCGACTATTATTAAAATCGTAAGGAAAACTGTTGTAGAGTCTCGATAATGCCGGAATGTTTCCAAAAAGTTGCGTTCCTATTCAGGATTGTAAATTCATCAAATTATAATTGTGAAACTTTCACTAAATTTAAAGTCTTACATTCAATGCAGCAGATAACAACCGCCTGGCCGCCCGTAAATGTACAAAAAGGCAACAAACATTGATGACTGAGCTTACCCAAACATAGCTCAGAATTTGCACGGCTGTTTAATTAAAATTAGTTTAATTTTAATCAGATTCAAACTGTAAATTAAAACTTGCTTACCGATATTGTCCGTTGAAGAATGTAGGTTTGAGTGTAAACTTCTAGTCACTATGCTAGCTTCAATGAGGATTACAAGGAAGGTGAAAGAATCTAAAATCTAATAATACTTAATTGACAGATTGTCAAAGGATTGAAGGATTTTGTTAACTTACGATATCAACGCAGGCTACGTATTTCACTGCAGATCGGTTGTCTACAGCAAACATTTCAAAAACTTGAAATATCTACTTTGTAAAGAAGAATGATTAAAATTTGTTCAGTTATCATGTAGGAAGAGCTTACAAAATAATCATACTGAAACCTATATAATTTTACATGAAAATGAACTACACATGACCCTATTGCGTTTTACCAGAGGAAGTGGTAAAATTAATGACGTCATAAGTTTTATTCTACTCTATTAGCCTGCCAAATCATAAAAACTAGTTAAACCCTGTAATTACTGTTTTAATTACTCATTATGTCCTAATGGAATTAATTATTACGGTTTAAGTTGGCCCAAAAATGTGTGTTAGTTGATAGTTTTAAAAGTATCAAATTAAATTCTAACATGATTTTAGACTGACAAAAATGAAGTTTTTATTAAAAAGCAATGGAATTCAACTGTTTTAGTTCAATTCACAGCTTATTAGCTTAAATACAAGTAAAATTACAAATTGCGTGTCCACACCTTCATTTATAAATGAGCATAAAAGAATTCATACCAAAAATGTGCAAAATCCTCTTTCAAAGAAAAAAAGCAGGATAAAAGTAAAGCAGAACATGAAAAATCCATTGAGCGCTAATGCATTTTCACTGATAAATCCTTTCAGATAAAAGAAAGTACTTTGACCATCTCATAGGCCAATATCCACTGACTCATCTTTGCAAACTCAATTCATTTCTAATTTTTAATCTTTATTTGTCCTAATAAGTCAGTAATCATACGGATAAAGACAAGTTACATTTATTTAGGTAAACATGCGAGCAAAAAATAAGATGAATGACCGTTTTTCTTCCCTACTGACATAAAAATGCGTAAAGTACCTTTGAAATACTAATTTTACGATAAGTTCTGCAATTTTGATAGGATCCCTTTCACTTTTTAATGGAATTTTGATTTCACTTTTTTCCACTTCTTCTTCAGGAAAATTATGATCGAGAACGATTTTATTTTCTTTCATTAATTGTTAAGTTTTTAAAAATAAGATTTAAAATGACACGACACAGACGACAGTGTCTTTCCCTGAGTTTGTTTCTGTTGTTTAGTTTCTGTTGGGGGGATAAATCTTTATTTGACGAGCTTCCAGATAATGGAGCTCTAGTTCCTTCCTATTCCACTTCTTCCAGCGTGTCCAAAGTTACTTCGAAGCAGTCTTCATCTTCCAAATCGACGGCGTTTAATGCTGGATCATTCACTGTTGAGCTTCCTTCTTCAACAAATGAAAAGGATAAGCATAGCCAACTTAATAAAGTCGAGGGTAAAGCAGTGGAACAAAATTCTTTATTTGACGAGCTTCCAAATCAAGGCGCATTGGAAAGTTCGACCACTTCAAAAATTAGAAATTCTCGGGATTCTGTTTATTACTTTGAAGACGAAGGGGATGGGGAAGTGCGCAATTATGAGTGGAAAGAAGCCAAGCCAAAAGCGGAGTTAAATGTTGATTTTGGGTTTAATTTTAATAATAATCAAAATAATGAGGCTCCTGCTATACCGCAAATACTAAACTCTATTGTTAATCAAAGACCACTTCCAATCGGGACCCCGGTGGTTGCAGCGGTTCCACTTCCTGTCTCTGTCCAAACTCCTTCAACTTCTGGGATTGCATCAAATTCCTATGGAAATGTAAGGCAACCTCAGCAGAATCTACAAGTACAACATCATCACAGAAATCGATTTCAGTTTCCAACTCTTCCAAGGTTTTCATCATGGCGTCATCATCGTCAGCAGCCAAGAGTTCATCAACAACAGATCTTTCGTGTTCAACAACATCAACCACCTTCATTTCCTCTGCTCAAGACAAACAGGCAAAAAGCGTTTGAAAGATTTAATCGGACTTATCAACACATAACGGCAAATGCTGCTGGTCCAGACTGTTATTGTTTATGCAAATGATCCAGATAAAAAATTAGGTGGAGTTGTAGATACAAAGAAAAGTGAAAAGGGTGTTGTAAAAAACGAGATTCATTATCATTATCATATCAATCAAAATAATAACACTCGAGATAGCTTTGACCCGCAGCGGAACGGAGGGTATGAAAATGTTATTCGAGATAGGTTTTTGACAACGGGGAGACCCAACGGGTTAAGAAATGAACGGAATAATATTGATGATGAGAGATCTCTTGGGCAATCTGATTTCAACTTGTCAGGAGAAGACAGTTCTAGTAAAAGTTCTGAGGAATTTGAAGAAAATTTTAGAGAGAGGCAGTTATTTACAAATAAACGCCATAAAAGCGCTGCTGATTCCATTTCTTTGACTTATGAAACTCCTCCGTCGCAGGATGAGCCTGTTCCACCTCCTTCTTATCGCTCGCCGCCGTCTAATAAGTATGGAGCTCCGCCTCCACCTCCTTCTAAAGGTTATGGTTCTCCACCGCCGCCACCCCCGTCTAAATACGGGCCGCCACCTTCTCCTCCTCCAAAATATGGGCCTCCACCTCCAGAGTACGGACCACCTTCACCTCCTCCCCCACCACCACCAGAATACGGTCCTGCGTCGCCTCCACCCCCACCACCACCATCTCCGCCATCCCTGAATGACCAACCAGTCTTGGAGGACAGATATCACACGACAATTACTTTACAAACTATTCCTATAACAAAACAAGTCACGGAATTCGTCCAAGTTCCGAATATAGTTCATCAAATCTCCTCCAGTTCGCAGACAATTCCTGAACCACCTTTGAATGATCAGCCTGCGCCCCCTCCGCCTCAGCAAGAAGGCTACGGCCCACCGGCCCCTCCACCCAGTCGGCAGACAAAACCTCAGTCTTCATCAATCAGAACAAACACAGAATCAATTTCAGCAACAACAAGGATTTCAAGCGCATTTGGCAAAATTTCTTGGGTCAACCGGAGCCCTAAATAATAACGACAACGCAAATCTTCTTTTAGCACAAGCATATAACAAACAACGGAATAATTTTAATAATGAATTGGATCTTTTGGAAGTATTAGCCTCTGGAAAATTACCTCAATCTCCTTCTTTACTAAACCAAGCAGGATTAAATCCATTTTCCTCCTTGGGAATTCAATCACAAGGACTTCCCGGAATCCGACAGCAATTTCCAATCCTGACTCCGTCCTCATCCGACTCAAATTTAGAAAGCTTGCGTGAACTGATTCGGGAGCAACGCTATCAAAATTTACTAACTGATTTGAGAGGTCGTCTAAGAGAAGAAAAAAAGGATGCGGATAGGGCGAGATCTGACTACAGGAGTTTATTTTCAAAAGGGGCACTACTACTAAGCGCCTTGACGCTTATACCAAGCGTTGTCAGCCCTTTTGCATCTGCGACTATGGCTGCTGGCACCGCAGCCAGTTCAATTACTAATCACATGTTGCCACTAATTCCTGCTATGGGAAGGAAAAAAAGGTCTGTGAAAGCACCTGCAAAGCTTGATTTAAAGGAGTTTGAAAAGTGTCTGGAAATGACAACAAATTCTGCTCCATCTGAAATTAAATGGCTTAATTGTGCTCAAACTTTGGAAAATATGGAAAAATGCGTAGGACAGAATCGGACAGTTTCAAAAGATGATTGCCCCTTGTCTCAACTTCATTTACCAAGTGATTCACTCCTAATGGAGCATATTAGGGTGGAACTTGCAAAACATGTAAAAGCCGAGCTTCTCCTTACAAGCTCGAGGTGTATTCAAATGACGTTGTGTAATAATATCTTGCAAGTGGAGGAAATCTCGAGGAAAACAAAGGATCCTGCGCTATTAGCTTCTTATTTAAGGTAAATATTCAAATGTTATTAAACTACATGCAAAAAGTTTCGTGGTAAATAACTTTTTCTATCATTTTAGCTCGTTTGGTGATGATGTAAAAGAAAATCCTTGGGTTCAACAAGTAATGAAAGCATTTCGGGACGATTCATGTGGCTCCTTTCAATGCAGTTTAGCAACATAAAGGAATGGATTTGTCGATATTTTAAGGAAATAATCTCCTTCTTTTTAATTAAATGTAAAATAAATCGATGAACTATCTGGATAATCCCTCATTCCTCTATTTTGCTTATCAATTTCCCCTTCCTTTCCTAAAGTTAAGTTTAATTGCAACAAAATTACTTATTTCAATTACATGTGTAATTAACATTTTAATTGACAAAATTCAATTTTAGAACGTGGCAAAACTATTAGAAAAGCTATTGACCGTTTGAAGGAGAGAGCAGTACAAACGATTTCAATATGTATTTTCTCTTCTTAATTTGTCTTCTCCTGCCCCAAATAAATATTTTTGCTGGAGCACACTAGTTTAGCAACATAAAGGAATGGATTTGTCGATATTTTAAGGAAATAATCTCCTTCTTTTTAATTAAATGTAAAATAAATCGATGAACTATCTGGATAATCACTCATCTATTTTGCTTATCAACTTCCCCTTTCTTTTCCAAATAAAATTCAATTACAACAAAATTACTTATTTCAATTACATGTGTAATTAACAATTTAATTGACAAATTTCAATTTAAAAAGAACGTGGCAAAAACTATTGGAAAAGCTATTGACCGTTTGAAGGAGAGAGCAGTACAAACGATTTCAATATGTATTTTCTCTTCTTAATTTGTCTTCTCCTGCCCCAAATAAATATTTTTGCTGTATCTCACTCTGCAAACCCAGTAATTCTAAATTTGAACGAGAAGCTATCAGTATTTTCAGGATGTTTCATTCACATAATCAACTTCCAAGGGATTACCTTCTTCCCTTTTCAAAACCCTGTTGTTCTCACACGTTACAAAGTTCACAAAGATAAGGCAAATCTTGCTCTATCAGAAAGCTTGCAAAATACATTTAAACTGCAAGGGGTTCAGTTTTCGTATGAAAACAATTCAATCAATCATTTTTCTGTTCTTAGTCAATTTTGGAAATCAAAAGTTTGGCTGTGTGAGGTCCACCTCTTTCTAAAGCCACCTCCACTCTCGGAAACTCAATTTTATATTAAAAATGAAAACTCAATTGGAAAAGTAAACTTGCTCACTCCGGAAACCTTATTTTCGTTCATTTCCCGGGCATCATTCAGCAATTCAAAACAGGATTTGGTTAATTTCATCTCCACAACGCCTTTCTATTACGTAATCGTTACGAATCCAAAGGAACGACTGGCTCTGCCCTGGTTTCTCGAAGTCAAACGGAGGGGAACCACTGCAGAATACGTTCTTACAATGGAACTTAATAAAAATCTGGATTGGATTTCAAAATCAACGTTTTTTCTAAGAAGGTATAAAGGATTGAGTCCGGCATTTGTTTTTGAAAATATTCCGGACAGGTTCTTCTCCAAAGATAAGGCAGGGGAGTTGATAAGCGCGCTGAAGGTATACGCGATAGATGAATTCCAGCCTTGGAATATAAACCCGTCTTTTAATGTAAAATACCGAAAGATCTTCAAAAATAGTTTTACAACTGGAAAAGAACGTCATATAGACATGAGATTTAATACTTTTCGAATTAATCCGTTGGCATTTTCTGTTTATATTCAAGCAAAGTTACTTCGCTCGGTTTTAAAAAACATTTTTGTCAATATTACCCAAAAACCCACGGATTTGGGGAATGGAGTCATCCCTGTTTTAACTAGAAAGACGGGAAGACGCAATTCAAACTCGATTCCTGTTAAATTCTACGAACTCAATGCTGGCTTCATTGCTTGTGGAATTCTGCCCAATCAGCGGTTACAAATTCACTTTTTTGACCTTGTTTCCTCCTTTGACCTCCCAACTTGGTTTGGAGTCATTTTAACCGTTCTTTTAACCTTGTTTGCTACACTTTGCATTTATAAAGTGCATAAATTATCGTCTTCACTTTATTTATCTGACCTTGTTTTCTTTTTAATTGTTGGAGCTCCACTTGAACAGCCAACTAATGCTTCCGGGGTTGTTCTCAGCCAAAAAGTTTCTTCTGCGAGGTGGCTCATCACTTTTTATTTGTTTATTTGGACAATTCTCAGTAATTTCTATAAAGGGGATAATATCACTCACATGACTTCACCCAATTTACCAACTCCTATTGAATATTTTGAGCAGATTGTTAAATATAAAATTGAAACTTTTAGTTTTCCAGCGCTGAGTGCAATGGCGCCCCAGCTTGCTAAGTTTTATATCCGAGAATGGTACGGATTCATTGTTTAAAAAGCATTTTATAAAAAGAAAAAGCTTTATTTCGGAGATACTAACTTCCATAATTTCAAGCCATGAAGTTAAACAAGATTCGTTTTCAGTTTTAAATAAGATTCTGACAAGAAAAGAAGTTGATTATTTAAACTATTCAAAATTGTATCCTGACAAGTTTGTAAATGTGTTTGGTTATCAATCAGAAAATGATTACAAGGCGCGTTATCTTGAAATACTTGGGATTTTAATTCATAATTGTCAAACACTTACCAGACCAATTGCTTTTTTAATGCAGGATTCGGAAGTGAAATTGAACTGGGCTGCGCTTAATGCTTTTAATGATTATTCTTACAGATCTAAAGAAACTACTGTTAGTATTGATATTGGCTATACTTTGTTTAATCCTTTTAATTTCAAGGTTTTTAAAAGACTCCAGGGGCTGTTTCAAAGTGGGATTGTTAAGTATTGGAGGGATGCTAAGGAGGAGCATATTATAAGTAGTGGGGTGAAGATTCAAAAGAGTCTTATTAACCAACGGGTGAAAATACTGGGGGAGAGGTTTTTGAAACGGCAGGATATGAAGAGGGGGATAAGCCAGTATATTTTAGTCTTTCTTCTGCTCTTTTTTGGGGTTGGGGTGGCCATCGTGGCTTTTATTTGTGAACGGAGTAAGAACAGGAAGGAAGATATAAAATATATTAAAGAGAGGGCTTATTTAAGCTATTATTTTGTAAAATGGAAGTTGAGGAAAGTGTTGAAAAGAAAATGAAATGAAATAAAAACTGTTTTTCAGGAATGCTAAAAGTTTAATTCATTTTATTTTTGCAATTAAAACTTGCATACAATGCTTTAAGGAAACCCAATTGAATTTCAGAGTTATAGATTTGAAGTGATGGAATAAATCACTCCAATTACTAATTTAAACTACACTACAACTACTTTGTCGTTCCAAATTTAGCCAGTAAGGAAGTAATCTTATAATTTTGTTTTAAAACAATCCAAAAAAGTTAAAACTTTCATCCTGGGCGATGACGGTATTGTTTGGGTTGATAGTTGTGCCGTTATTGGGTGGAAGGGTAGTGCCATTTGTGAAGGGAGGCAGCTCTGTGGAAGTAACGTTTGGAAGGAGAGTGGTGGTTACGTTGGGATGCAACGTGGTTCCATTGATTGGGGGCAATTCCGTTGTACTGTTTGGGAAAAGAGATGTGCCGTTAATGGGTGGATATTCTGTGGTAGCATTTGGGTAAAGGGTTGTGCCATTAATGGGAGGTAATTCAGTTGTACCGTTTGGANGGTGGCATTTGGGTAAAGGGTTGTGCCATTAATGGGAGGTAATTCAGTTGTACCGTTTGGAAATAGGGTTGTTCCGTTAATTGGTGGAAGCTCGGTGGTACCGTTGGGATATAAAGTTGTACCGTTAATCGGAGGCACTTCAGTTGTTCCGTTTGGATACAAAGTGGTTCCGTTAATTGGAGGCACTTCGGTTGTACTGTTGGGGTAAAGAGTTGTTCCGTTAATGGGTGGAAGCTCAGTTGTACTGTTTGGGTACAAGGTTGTCCCATTAATTGGAGGTAATTCGGTTGTACTGTTGGGGTGTAAAGTAGTTCCATTAATTGGTGGAAGCTCAGTTGTCACATTTGGGAAAAGGGTCGTGCCGTTAATGGGTGGATATTCCGTGGTTCCATTTGGGTAGAGAGTAGTTCCGTTAATTGGAGGTAGCTCAGTAGTTCCATTTGGATACAAAATTGTCCCGTTAATTGGTGGTAATTCAGTAGTAGTGTTTGGTAATAGGGTTGTTCCATTAATGGGTGGGATTTCAGTAGTTCCATTAGGGTAAAGAGTTGTACCGTTGATTGGAGGGTTTTCGGTAGTCCCGTTTGGAAACAAAGTAGTTCCAGCCGTTGGTGGAATATGAAACCCAAAGGCTATTTGGGCAGAAATTACAACCAAAAAGGCAGTTGCTTTAGTGGAAATCATTTTGATATTTTCAAACTGGTTTGAATTCTCTGAAACAGTGCTGATTTTTAGTTGTTTGTGTAAGAACACTTGGAAAGCTGAATGTGACTTCCTCATTCAAATCTGGACCATTTTATACCAAAATTGCAATTATGATTGCATCATACCATCAAATGGCAGATAATACATGTTACACTAGTCAATTGATATAAATTGTACGCGTGTTGAAAAAATTGACGCTGGTTTCCGTATATGACGTAGATGAATTGTAAAAATGTCATTTTTTTCTGTATTGCCATGTGCCCAGCTAATGCCAATTGCCATTTCATAAGCTCACGCATTTTGGGAACTCAAGTATTCAGCACATGTTGATTTGTGAAAAGTCCTTATCAATGCGAATGCATTGACACTTAACAAGGTGATATGCGCACTCATTTGCCTACGTTTAAATATTGACCAATTAATTGTTTTTCAGGTGTTTTTATGATTTACAGAAGCCCCTCTTAGCTAATTTCAATTTTTATGAAATATTTACGTCTGTTTTTCTTTAGGGTTTGACGATAAAGAGAAAGGAATGCACAGGTTTTTACGTAAGGAAAGCTATTTTTGGAGAATTAATTGCAAAGGGGTTTATTGTAATTGCGCATTCGTATTTTTAACTAGTCAAAATTTAAAATATTCCAATGATGCATCAATGGTTAATGATAATTATTCAAGATTTAATTATTTTAAATGATCAATTTTATGTTCTACTTTCCCCCAAAAACCAAAACTTGCTCTAAATTAAGCAGTTAGGGTTTAATGTGTATCTTTATTGCATTTAGTAATAATAATATTTAGTGAATAATAATAAGTCTTAAAATTAAACTGCAATGTTTCCTTTCATTTAGACTCAAAATAAGTTGCTGAAAAGTTTGCCAAGATTATTATAAAACGTTAAGATAGAAATGATCGTACAGAATTATTTTTCTCATGAAAAAATCCAAATTGCAAATAAATTCGCATAAACACTAAACTTTCTACAGTTATACTTTCACCACTAATTGGGAAATGAAAAAGTTTAAAACACTTTTCCATCTTTTGTAACTTACAGGATTTTTACCTATAATCATACAGAATACCTATTCCTTTTCTGTTTTGACAGAAACCTAATCATTTAATCGTAATTCATAGATTTTGACATAACAATTATTTATTAACTTAATATACTTTTACATAAAGCATTTTGCAAAAAACATTATCTGTAGATTATCATGAATTGAGCTTTTTATAGCTCTTCTATTTCTACTAATTTATAAAATTTAAGTCAATAGCATTTGCTCATAATATTTTTCGTTGTACCTTGTCGTTCTCCAGTTATTTTAATTCGCTAAATCATATGAAAATTAAGTAGTGATAATTTTAAGCAGAGAAATAAGTGATTTAGTACAGTTTGATATTATTTTGCTCAAATTCTAAATGATTATTTTATTTTTGTTTCTTTTTAGTTTGCAAATAAAACTCGCATACACTTTTTATAGAATCCATAATGGATTTTAGAATATAAGATTTGAAGTGATTGAATAAATCAGTAAATTCCCAATTAGTATAAATAAAGTTCTAGTTAGATGGTCGTTCCGTTTGTAGCCAGGAAGAGGAGTAATGCTTAAAACAATCCGAAAAGGTTAAAACCTTTCTCTTGGGTACTGATTGTATTGTTGGGGTTTATTGTTGTGCCGTTATTGGGTGGGAGGGTAGTACCATTTGTGAATGGCGGCAGGTCTGTAGAAGTAACGTTTGGAAGTAACGTGGATGTTCCATTGATGTCTGGAAGGTCAGTGGTGGTTATGTTGGGGTACAATGTGGTTCCATTAATTGGGGGAAATTCAGTGGTTCCGTTTGGGAAAAGAGATGTTCCGTTTATTGGAGGGTGTTCTGTGGTTGCATTTGGGTAGAGGGTTGTGCCATTGATTGGTGGGTATTCGGTAGTGCCGTTTGGATATAAGGTTGTTCCGTTGATTGGTGGAAGTTCAGTTGTACCATTTGGGTATAAAGAGGTTCCGTTAATGGGAGGGACTTCCGTTGTACCGTTTGGGTAAAGTGTTGTTCCATTAATTGGAGGCACTTCAGTAGTACCATTTGGGAAGAGAGTTGTGCCATTAATTGGTGGAATCTCGGTGGTGCCGTTAACTGGAGGAACCTCAGTTGTCCCATTTGGGAACAGCGTAGTACCGTTAATTGGAGGAACTTCGGTTGTACCGTTTGGATAGAGAGTAGTGCCGTTAATTGGAGGTAACTCAGTGGTTGCATTTGGATAGAGTGTAGTTCCGTTGATTGGTGGCAATTCAGTAGTAGTGTTTGGAAATAGGGTTGTTCCATTAATTGGTGGAACTTCAGTTGTTCCATTAGGATAAAGAGTTGTACCGTTGATTGGTGGGTTTTCCGTGGTTGCGTTTGGAAACAAAGTAGTTCCAGCCGTTGGTGGAATATGAAACCCAAAAGCGACTTGGGCAGCGATTACAACAAAAAAGGCAACTGCTTTAGTGGAAATCATTTTTCTGGATTCGAATTGGTTTGAATTCTCTCAAATACTGAGCTAATGTTTTGGTAGGTGTGTGTGAGAACACTTGGAAAGTTGAATGTGACTTCCTGATTCCAAGTTTGATCATTTTATACCAAAATTGTACTTCTCTAATGTCAAAAATAGGGTATTGCATCAGTATAATGAAACCATGCTATTACATGATTGATGTAAATCACAAGTTTATTGAAAAATGATTTGACGCTGGCTTCCAAATTCTGACGTAGAGAAATCGCGAAAACTTTTCATTTTGCCATCGCCCTTTCCAATTGCTGTAAACTCACGCATTTTTGTGGCTCTCACTCAAGCATCCGCGAAAGCATTTGCCATAAATGTTCAGACAGACATTTGAGCAAAAAATGATTTGTCAAGAGCTTGTGCTTACAATCAATGCAATTGACACTTAACAAGATGATATGCGCATCATTTACTTACGTTAATTTTTAATATTGACCAATTAATTGTTTTTCAAAGGTAAGTTGATTGAACAGATGCTAATTTAGTTAATTTTATATGAAAAATGCGTTGGTGCCTTTATTGCTGACGATGAAGGGAACAACAAACGTAAATTATTTCAGTAGCTCTAATGTTTTACGTAAAGAAAATGCCTTCCTTGCAGATGTACAGATGATTAGCAGACATTTCGAATGACGTATGAATTTAAGGATTATTTGGTAACTGAAATAACTAATTGAGCAAACTAAAGGCGTTTTCATTTATTACTATTATTTACTTGAACAAAGTTTTCATTTGACTTTCACCAAACTGAAGGTGACAATATTTATCCTTCTCAGAGCTCAGTACATATTTCAAAGGGAAATGTTCCAAATCGAATGTGTTTCTGTTGAGTGTTTTGATTGTTGAATTAGTCGTGGCTGCGAGTTCCTTGAGAAATTATTTCAAAAATCTTTGCAAGCTGTTGGGCCATCATCATATTATTTTACCATTATCGTTACACACCGAAATATCTGTATAAACTTGAATGAATATGCTTTATTGCTTTGTATAAGATTTTTTGTGAAAACTAATTGTATTTTCATTATACTATTAGTGACATATTCAGGAAAAGTTTAAAGTTAAAAATTACTCGTAGCCGGGTCATATTCTAATTTAATTGAACACATTTCGACAGGAATTTCCTAATGCGATGATTGAAGCTGTGAACTGATTTCTCGGTTTTCCCATCATCTTCTTTACCATCTGGAGACTACACTGCGAGCTTATCTGTGACGCTGTAAATGAGATGTTAATGCATAAAAGAATACTACTAATATCTCTGCGGGAGTGCAGGCAATATTGCAACTTTTGGAGTTTTTCTAAAGAAAAGTTAATTCGAGTTTAATTAGAATCACTACCTTGAAATTAAAGTTACTATACACATGTAGACATGTTATTCAACACGTTTCAAAGATACTGGAATACTTAAAATACTTTCAAAGAAAAGTTTTTTGTGAATCTTTAGATCATTATTACGCAACGAGACTTGTTATCGAATTAAAAACCCATTGAAAGTCATAAGCATAAGGTTACTTACATAATCCAACCTTCTCTTTAACAATTTTGGTAAAAAATGTTAAAAGCACAGATTATGCCGTCATGTGAGTGGATTTAGAAAAATTACGCAAAAAATTGCAGTAAATTACTAATTAATTGCTAGATTCTGTGCAATTTCCAGACAGACGTGTAAAAAGTAAAAAATCCAAACCCGGGAAAAAATAAAAAGCAAATACCAATTGAAAACCTGTACCTTACTTTACCTAACACGGTTAATTAACAAGATTATGTTCACACAAATATCTTGCTGAGATCATGATGATTAAATAAAATTTGCATTTTTACATTAGTTCTGGTTTTAAATGATAGGGTTCTGCTTATTAAAAGAACTAGTTTCGGAAACTGAATAAATCAAAATGCAAACAATTCAGAAACTATGATTAAACTAGTTTTATCCTGAGAACATTGTACTTTAAAATTAATTGGTTTGATTGCTGGCTTGCCACGAGTTTGAAAGGAACTTGCCACGCGTGTATTGTTCCCACGCACTATCCCTTTCGCAATCTCTTCAAAATTGTTTGGTACAGGTTTTAAAACAATTTTTGCAACAAATTTCATTTTCCTCATCCACGTAATCCAGTTTTGGGCGAGTCAGATCATGCGCACAGCTTGACACTTTCTGTTCATTCATGGTTTCTAAACCGATGAATTGTGATTGGGCACGCGTGCATGATTGAGCAGATTTTAAGTTTAAATTGAGACGTTAGGCGAGTCAGATCACAGCTTGACACTTTCTGTTCATTCATGGTTTCTAAACCGATGAATTGTGATTGGGCACGCGTGCATGATTGAGCAGATTTTAAGTTTAAATTGAGACGTTTTCAGATCATTTGGTTCATTCACGACTGGAGCTGAAGATGTGAAGACTGATTAATACAAAGATGATTTTATTTGGCGTGGTTAAAATAAAATTGCGAAATGGATCAAATCCTTAACTTTGCGTTGAGAGCAAACGCTCAAAATGTGTTGAGAAATGGGGCAATAGTTTTCGGGTTTATTTCAATGATGACTCCAGCATTCCGTTTCTTTACGGATTTAGACAGGCACAGAGATTTGATTAGTTTAGGATCTCAAAATAATCAAGATACTTTTGATTTTATTATAGGTAAGTATAAAATAACTTGAAGATTAATTAAACCTGCATTTAAAACATTTTCATTGATAAAGTTGGAGCCGGCTCTAGCGGGAGCTCACTTGCTGCGAGGTTATCAGAAAAATACTCCGTTTTAGTTTTGGAAGCTGGGGGAGCACCTGCCCCAGTGCATTCCTTGCCAATCTTGTCTTATCTGCAATTTAATGACCCAACAGTGGACTGGGGTTATTCCACACTGCCTCAGAAAAAGGCTTGCTTCGGGTTGAATAATAATGTAAGAGATAATTAAAAAACAGTTTAAATTTAATTGAGATTAACTTTAGCATAATTTTGGTAGACCTCTGTCTGGCCTGCAGGGAAAGTTCTTGGAGGATCAAGTCAGTTAAATGCAATGATTTATATTCGAGGCAATGTCCAAGGCTTTGATGAAATCGCGGAGAAAACTGGAGATAAGAGGTGGAAGCTTAGTAATGTTCTTAAGTATTATAAACGCTTGGAAGATTACAACGGCTGGTTTGACAAGGATTTGCATGGAAAGGGAGGGCCTTTAAGTATTGAAAGACCTTATTTGGCAAAGTTTACCGATAATTTTATGCGAGCTGGAGAAGAACTTGGGTATTCCTTTAGAGATCCTAATCCTGACGGTCCAAACACTGAAGGATTTGCCAAAATGGACCTGTACATGAAAAATGGCAGAAGATCTGATGCTTACAGTGAGTTTTTACGGCCTGCATTGCAACATAGCAATAATTTAATCGTGAGGAAATTTTCACACGTTACACGCGTCCTATTTCAAAATACAAATGAGGCTTATGGAGTTGAATAATTTAAGACATGGACAGCGCTTCGTGGCAAAAGCGAAAATGGAAGTTGTGTTAAGTGCTGGAGCGATTAAAACTCCGCAAATTCTTATGCTAAGCGGAATAGGGCCGAAGAATCATTTACGTGAACATGGGGTACAGACATTTGTTATTACTTATGTTTATGGTAAATTTAATTTTTAATTGAATTTTGGACAGATAAGGACAAGAATGAATCTTCCTGTGGGTCAGTATCTACAAGATAAATATGGAAGCTTAATTGGTCCGTTTTTAGTGGATTCAGGAAAAGGAATTGTACTAGCTCGGGATCTATCTCTGGCTTCGTTTGCCAATTGGATAAGCTCTGGAAGTGGGAGGCTAAGAACCTCCCTAGGAGAAGGAACTTATTCCGTTTTTAGTGATACAAACCGCCCAAGTCATTTGCGCAAACCGGACATACACACTTATCTTTTATCTGTTTCGATGCCTTCAGAAATTTCTGGGATTCTTGGTCGGGCTTACAATTTGAAACCTAAAATACTTCAGCATTTTGCAAATGGAGCAAAATCATGACTCGTTTTTTCAACTTGTGACGATAAACTCGCAAATTGGAAAGGGTGAGGTTCTGCTCAGAGATAGTAATCCACTTAGTTTGCCGGTAATTAATCCGAAATATTTGGAAAATGATGATGACACAAAAGTTCTCCTGGAGGGGGTTAAATTGGCTGTGAAACTTGTTGAAAATACTACAGCCATGCAGGAAATTAACGGGAGGTTGATGGATGGACATGTACCGGGATGCGAGGCATTCCCTTTTAAATCTGATCAGTATTTTGAATGTTACTTGAGACATGTGACTATCACGGCTTTTAAGTTTTCTGGGACTGCGCCCATTGGGAAAGGACTGTCGGATAAGGATGCTGTGGTGGATTCTCATTTAAGGTAAGTAAACGATATATTTTACATTATTTAAAGAAGATTAAAATACTAAATTTTATGACAGGGTTCTTGGAACTAAAAGATTGCGTGTGGTGGATGCCTCTGTACTTCAACAGAAACATGTTTCTATTAATGATGTAACGTGTAGAATGCTTGGGCAACTTGCAGCGGATATAATATTTGATGATATTTAATTACAAGAAATTACTTTAATAAAGACTTATAGAAATATACGCAAAATATTTTTATTTCATGACGAAATTGCATAATTTATAGTAACAAATAATAATTTTTAACAAAACTGCAAAAATTATGAGAAAAAACAAACTTTGCAAAAGACTCTTGCATTTAGACACGACGTGAATAAATTAAAATTGATAAAAACAGGGCCATTCAAACAATATTAACTCCGATTTTCAGCAAGAGATTGTCTACTTCCGCTTCGCTCAAGTCTTGAAAACGATCACAGCAAACGATTTCACTAGATCGGCTAAAACAAAAAAGAAAATATTTATTAAATCGAATCAATTTTTTTAAAATATTTTTTAAAAATTACCTTGAAATTAGACTGAGCAAGAACCTCTCCACGTCTATAAATGTTCCAAGATTTTTCATATGAAAGTACATCTCTAGAGTTTCATTTGGAGTAAACCAATCATCCTCCATATTGAATAATGAATGAGCTCAGAGTATTTCTCAGTTGGGTAAGCTCAAATGCATCCGCAGCTTGAAAGAGTTCCCTCACTAGGCTGCAATCCAACTCGCTGAGAAATATTTTCAATCCGTACATGTAACGAACAAACTGTTTTAATCCTTTTTCACTCATATACGCCATTTCAACTTTTCCTGAGGTGGATTCCTTCGTGTTTTGAGTGGACACTAATGCAGCAAGTACAGGACTGTTTACTAACAGAAAAAACTTTGATTATTACATAATTACAAAACTAATTGGTATTTAGCAATAAGAAAGTCAAATATGTAAACTACCTGCTAATACACACTTGTGACATTTCATCTCAAACCCATTTCCAGCAACGATACTAAAATCCTTTGTGATTTGATTCTCAAAGAGTTTGATAAGAAGGGAATTCCCGTTTAGGTGGATTGAGTAAGTTGTCCACTCCAAAGTAACGGTGAATTGGATACGTAACCGACGCCAACGCAGTGAATTTCTCCGTTGCTCTTGCATCTTTGTTAATGTGTGAAATAAATGCTGCGTGCCGAGGGAAGGCAAAGCGATTTTGTTTTCTCCGTCGTTATCTGTAAATGTAAATATTTGATGTAAATGATAAAAACCAAGAGAAAGTGTAATTTCCGCACCTCCACATCGGACAAGCAAATCAAATCTGTATTCACTGGATTTCTTCCAAGTAATACTGTTCCTCCGAGGGGGACGAGGATACTCCCTGTTTAGTTTTTCCGAGTAGATAACTCCATTCACCCGAAGCATGGGAAATGATAAGCTGGTGCGTAGCAATTGGAGAAAGTCTTTGTTAATCTTGATATTCAACAGTTTATCCCCGAGGCATTCCGAGTCTGCTTTCAGAACTAAAAATCTAAAACATGAAGGCTTATAATTAACCGCTTGATTAACGCTTGTTTAAAAACCTACGAAATTTAATGTTTTTAATTACTCATTATCATCAGTCCCATTCCTATCATCACTGCTTGATTGCTGATATTGCTGGAGCACTTTGGAAACGTGTTTGATAAACCACTGACACGGAATCCTTTGGGATTGGCTTTACTTTCACTTGGTTATGGTGGATGGAGAGCAAGCGAGTTTTGGTTTTTACTATCAGCTTCCGTGAGATAAAGTACCAATCTAAAGAATACAACTAGTTAAATAGAATTTCAATTAATATTTAATCATTTAAACTTACAAGACTTTCTTCGAACTGATTCTTCAGCGGTTAAGATAGTTTCAAAGTTTTCAAGTAAGTAAGCACTGTGCTTAACCGGCATCTTTACAATAGACATTGAAATTAACTTTAATTTGCCAACAATTAAGAAATTAACTAAAATAAGTTGCCCTTTTGGTTTAAAAAAGCTAATTAAACTTTGAAACAATCGGAAATAAATAAGCAGCTGATTGATTAGTAATCAATATCCACCTGATTCACCGCCGGGGTTGACTTTGTTTTTGAAATAGTTTTCCTGGGAATATTCGAATTTTTGCAAGCTTTTAGCAAACCGAAGATGCAAAAACTACAGACATCAAAGCATGGATAATTGTTGACGGTGGTGAGCATCTTTTTTCAAATAAATGTAGCAATAATTACTTTAATTAACTCTAGGTTAATGAAGCATCAAATTAATCAGGCATTAAAAATCATAGTTTTTGATTTCCTGTTTAAACAATAACTTTATTAGTAAAAATTAAAAATATTCACAACTTTCCTTTAAAAATTTAAGCAGTATTTTCCGTTAATGGTAAGCAGTTAGATTTTATACAATTTTTAACTTAATTATGGATCATTATTATGTCATCATTTCATCATTATTATCTGACTGAACAATTACATTTAATTTCATTACATTATCGAGCTTTTTAAGGGACGTGTTATTTTCAGCATACGATGATTCATAGCTGGAGGCTTATCTTTAAATATTTATCTCGTTGATTGACAAGATCAAGTGAAGCTTTATTCATTTCGTAGAGGATATTTAAACAAGCCAAATCTACAGATTGGTATAAGCACATGGCCGATGAACCCGTAAGCGTCCTTTGTTTGCTGGAGTCTTGCCAGCATCA
>JAANSO010000702.1:0-24886 GCA_036507315.1 Lepidocyrtus fimetarius
GGCTAAGTCAAACGACTTGACCCCTTTTGGAGACTGGCCAAAAATGACTTGACCCTTTTTGCAGACTTTTCAAAAATGACTTGACCCCTTTTGAAGAGCAAGCGACGTAGCCACTGTTTGGATTTTCGAATATTTTAACGTCCTAGCAGATTGCTAATAATCAGACTTTAAAAGAGCCGTCAGCATACAAAAGAATCAACCTCTTTTGAATATTATGAATAAAATGATAATTAAGTGAATAAGCCGGAGATTAGAATTCAAAAGACGTAAATTTATTTTTATATATGATTAAATGGTTCAACAATTAAAGATTTGAAATAGCCTGTGTTTTATATCAATTCTATTTATTCCTATATAGCTGAAATCTATTTTTGCATAACACTTTTAAACGCCAATCTATACTTTATAAAGAAGAATAAGGAAAGCTAACGACAGATCTATCTGTAATTGTTTGGTGCTTCATTGTTACTGATTCCTCGATTTATATTTGCTCATCTTTTTAACCAAGCTACTTACCTTGTCTGCTCCTGTCTTAATCTTTTATTCCTGCTTCCTTTCTCCTCTCTGCTTTCACTTGTTTCATTTATCATTTTTTCAAACTTTCATCGACTTCTTTTTCAAAACAGTCTTATCAAGGTAAAATGTTCCCAATGGGTTTTCTTTTACTTGAAGGTATTTTTCTGAACTCTGGATAGCAAGATCTTTTTCTTTAGTAAAAAATAGTAAAGTAAAATAGTAATTTGAAAATTAGTAAAGCTAACAAATTTTAAATTTTGTGGCGTGTCAAACAAGACATACAGAATTCGGACTTTTCTCCAAAACCTGTAAAATTAGGACTGTAAACTATTTAAAAGATTTCTTTCGTTTGTTTCGTTTTTAGTATCATTAAGACACTCGTGCCATCTGTAAACCTAATTGTATTCCCAAATAAACGTTTTGCTTTTCTTTTTTTACAGCTTCATTATTTTTATGAAGGAGCTTGATTTCCATTCACTGTTTCTTTAACGTTCCTTGCATGGAAACCGAAAGGAGAAGGAAAAACAAGAAAAAGGGTTTATAAAACTCCATGTATTTAGAAAAAAATGAAGAAATTCTGATTTTTTGCTTAAAAGCTAAATATTTATCGATGAAGGTTTCATTTTTTATTGATGACTTTCACTCACAACATAAAAAATAAAAGGCCGCAAACCTGCGTAGACACTAGCTTGAAAAATTGCAATTTTTTGCAATTCTAGGGAGCAAATGACCTTTGGTGGTTCCAATGATGGGATATGAATGGGTGTTTATAAAGAGAATTGATATCAAGGTTTTTTTTATGTTACTTTATGAGAAGTCGAAAGAATTTTTTTTAAATACCCAAATCACATCAAATTTAGGTTCCTACACGTCCCTATCTTCAATTACATGTTATTACGGGTTATTCGCTTGCGTAAAGTAAATTCTTTGTAAAATCATCTACTTAACGGTAGAAATAAAAGGCCGCAAGCCTGATTAGATACTAGCTCGAAGTTTGCCAAAGCTATTTTGAATGCAAAATTTTAACTTTCTTCAATACTTTTGCCTTAAATGTTATATTAATTCTACTTAATATTTATAATCTTCCAATTTTTTGTAAAACCCGTTTGCAAAGCAAAAAATATTTGCATATTGTTTGACGTATGTTAGACCGTTTTCAAGACCGAGCTCTACGAGCTAGTAATAACCTTGCAATTCTTACTTTCACAGGATTGATACAATACAAAATGAAATTGTGTATTGCAGATGAATTTTCTATAAAAATAACTTGAAGTTGAATAAAAAAGCAGAAACTGCGTTTAAATAAATCGTTGTATTGCTATGTTTAGAATCGGTCTGTATGTTGTTTGTGATAAGTCATAAATGCAGCATTAAAACTTTAAATATTTTTACAATAAATATCCCGCATCTAGGGTTTCCAACGAGACCGTTAATTAACGTCTCGGTTTATCTCGTTTGCTAGATAAGGTCTCGGTTTGCTTAACTCATTGTCAGTTAAGGTCTCGTTTTAGCATTTTTGACATTTTTTATTTTAAAGGGAAAAAATACTGGCTTCTGATTGGCTGGATTGTCTCAAAAAGTTTCGGTAGTGCTAGTTAACGTCTCGTTTTGTCAGTTAAGGTCTCGTTTCAGCTCTTAACTGACGCTTAACTGATAAGCTTATCTGACTCTCGTTTTTTATGGAAACCCTTGTCAAGATGGTTAATGCTGTTACGCAGGAATGAGTAACTTCATTAATTTCTTTATTCCTTTGATTTCAATCTCCTTTGAACATTATGAATAAAATGATAATCAAGTCAATAAGTCGGAGATTTAGAGTTCAAAAGACGTAAATTTATTTTTATATATTATTATGATTTACTAATTGTAGATTAGATATATTTACTTTTATATCACTCTTAATTCTTGTTAACAGTTGCTGAAATATATTTTTGTCAATCTTTTAAACGCCAATTTATACTTTATAAATAAAGATAAATTAAGTTGACAACAGATCTGTTTCTTTATTGATACTGATCCCTCGATATATATTTGCTCATCTTTTTAACCAAACCACTTATGTATCTTGTCTGCTCCTGTCTCGTAAATCTTTTATTCCTGCTTCTAATTCTTCTCACTGCTTTCATTTCTTTCATTTATCATTTTTTAAGCTTTCACAGACTTCAAGACAGTCTCATCCCATTAAATGTTCCCAATTTCTGTATGTTCTTTTGCTTGAAGACATTTTTGCAGGATTTCTTAATATCAAATCAAAACCTGATTTCCTTAATAAGAAAGAAGGCAAGATTGTGTTTTAGAAAAAGGGTTAAAAACATCTCCGAAGAGGGAAGTATTTTGTTAAAGCACAGATCAAGCTTTTCTATTTCAGTTTTCATTCATTTGTCAGAATTGATTCTTACAAAATATGAGAAAGACAAACTGATTTCAAATTCTCAAGAAATCCCATTTTACATGCACATTTTTGAAGAAAAGTAAAAGTATAGAGTAGCCACACCCCAATAAGATCCTTATTTATTAAAAGATTAAAGTAAGCTAAAGAAAGTCTTGTGAATAATCTTTGCTAATTGCGATTTCATAAACAAAACATTTTCAATTACGGAATAGGAGGATTAAAAACATTTTGTGAACTTTTGGGACAAGTGTGGATGTAGATTAATCGACTGCAGTTTTAATTTTACAAGCGAAACTTTTACAGTTCAAATAGCCAGCATTTTCAATTTCTTAAGGAAAACCTTTACATTTTGACGGACTGGCGAAGAAAGTGAGTTTTACAAAGAACGTTTCTCTTATCGAAACAATAATTAATACAAAATGAAATTTTTGGCAATTTAATTTAGTGGTCTTGAATTCAGATAGAGCAAGTAATCTCTGTTCGAATAATTAAATACTTTTGTACATTATTTTTTCTATGTCATTTTTCTCTATCTCAAATGCAATGCTAAAATTAAAGAGCAATCTGATTTGTAAAGTTAACTTTTTTTATTAAATTTATTGCGTGATCGTCAAGTTGGTCTTCATTCCACGATTTGGTTATATGTGCACAAAATGCGATTGCTTTCACTTTACGATGAAACGAAGCCAACTTGGAACAAACTTGGATTTTGATACTTTTAAAACATTATTTTTAAACAGATTTTATATCTAATTTTGCAAATAACCTTTATATAATATAATTTAATTATACAAATATAAAAATACTGGCGTTGCAAAATCAATGAAAGCCATGAAGATATTACTTTACTGGATTGGACAACGTAGTTTTAAAATTATTCATGTAAGCATGAGTTGAATCACCGCAAAAAGATAATCTCTGTTCAAGGCAAAATCTAGACTTCACTCCTTGCCTGTTCAACTTACTGAAAAGCTACCTTCTTTCCTTTCATTCCAACTCACGAGAGCAGCTCTTGGTATTGCTTTCAGTAAATGTTTTCATTATCAAAAGCAGTCTTCTTGCTATCAGTAGTTATCTTCAACAAATCATATATTTGATAAAACGCAAAGAAAGCATAGCCAAAAACCTAAATTCATTTTTTAAAATTTGATCTTTGCATAATTTTTAATTATTTGTATCCACATAAAATGTAAAATAATAAGTGTATGCAACGTACTACAGCATTTATTTATATATTCAACGATGCAGGAAGAGTATCTGTTAACTGCACGAAATTATATTTATTTAAAATTCCCTTTAATCGTCGAATTCCACATTTGATCTACATCTTTCCTTTCAACACGATTGTTTCTTTCATTACCTAAACTGTCCACATTTAACTACATTGTAAAGTAAGAAAAATACTTTAATCTCACTTCCGGAATAAATCTTTGTTTTTATTTATTGAACCTTTTTGTTGGATTTTGCAAGATCAATGGATTGAGTAGCTTCAATAATTTCCTCATTCCGTCAACTTCAGCCTTTTTATGGCATTGAGAAGGAAATGATGATGAATACAAGTCAAAGATTTGCTATCTAAAAGACGTAAATTTATTTTTATATATTATTATGAGGTACTTTGTTAAGATAGAAACTCTTCCCGAGTCGTACAAATGCAAAAATGCAGTAAATTACTCACACAGGTTACATCACATCAAGCCATTTAAACCAACAAATTCCATAAAAAGGAATGCAAAGTTGATGTTTTGCGTTAACCTTCAGTTATTTTATTTTACCCGTGAATGATGCGGATTTGCACTTGATTTACCTTGTGGTTTACATTCACTCTTACTCCTTAATTCCTATTTATAGTTGCTGAAATATATTTTTGCATATCTCTCTTAAACGCCAATATTTTCTTAATCAATATGGATAAAGAAAGTTCACAACAGATTTGAACAATCCAATATCGGTTCCATCCTGATATTAACTGGTCCTTGGAAATATAATTCCTCACCTTTTTAACCAAACTACTTATCTTTGCTTATCTGAGAATTTCATTAAAAATGTTTTCATATTTTCTAATATTTTTTGCTTGTCCTTCAAAATATTTGTGTCCCTTCAAGTGATTAGATATTGCCTTTTGTGTGAAAAGTAGGAAAAATGAAAAATCTCAATTGAGTGGATAATCAAGTGCTTCCAAAGGGAGTTTTCATCGCAGTTAATATCTGATCAAGTGGGTGTTAACAAAGCCCAGAGTTAATAAAATTTATTATCTTCTTGTGTGGGAAGCCGAAGAAAAATTTTAGAAAAATAGAAAATTTTAAAATAAAAACAGATTTCTAGATCATTAGTAAAATTCAGGGTTCCCTGATAGATGCCACCTAAGAAAACTGCCACCCGAGAGAACTGCCACCCAAGACAATTGCCACCCAGGATAACTGCCACCCTGGACAACTGCCACCTGGGAGAACTGCCACCCAAGGAGAACTGCCACCCAGTGTGGAGAACTGCCACCCGGGAGAAGTGCCACCCAAGAAAACTGCCACCTGGGAGAACTGCCACCCAAGGACAACTGCCTCCCAAAAACGGAGAACTGCCACCCGGGAGAACTGCAATTTATACAGTACAAACATAACCACCGCTGACGACAATTGACACCAATTTAACAAAATACCAAATTGAAAATTTCTCCGTCAATCATAATATTTATTATGTCGTAAGCAAGTATTATATAAAGCAACAGAAATATTTAGCATTGCTTTATAACAATGCTCAAAATACAGTGCATCTATTCTTCCATGGTATTATACTGTGGATGTGGGTATTTTTTATAATTTATTGTACCTTACAATGTCAACCATATTTTGACAAACCTTTAGGCTTAAATCAAAATATGTCAATTACACATATAATCTTTTTAAATTAAAAAAAATATTATAACGGACAAAGCAGGGTTTTTATCAGTTAATCGAATCAGTCTGACCATTTGCTCATATAAAATTTGTTTTTATTGCTTTTTTCCTGAAAGACTTAAGCCTTTTAATTTTCAATCAAAGCATTTACATTCCTTAATGAATATGCAAATGATTTATTTTATAGTAACAAACGTTTTACTCTTGAATAAAAATGATATCTTGCAGTTGGTAAAGTGTAAAGCAAATTGAGGAGAATGAGGAGGAGGAGGAATTTAATCAGCGAGTAAAATTGACGCTAATTGTTATTAGTCCAGCTTATTTAAAGAATTTGATTTATTATTACCTATGTAACTAAACTTCATGTGATCATCAATAATAAAAGGCAGCAAGCAAGCAGGTCTACATGCCTGCCAAATTTGGCTAAAATCTGCAAATGCGCATAAGCTAACCGTCTGCGGTGAGACGTGGAGAGTACTCACCAGGCCGGACCAGTAAAAGGCCGTACCACAAAGCAAAAAATAAATTATTGTAAGAAGGGCTTTTAACAAAAATCATTAAAGTACGGCCTATCAGTTTAAACAAGGTTTTCGCAACCCAACAAAAAAATTCGCAATCAGTTTTCCAAAACATCTTACCAAACTTTAGCGATTTATTCAAAAATTGTGATAACGTAAGATTTTTTTGCTAATTGCTGCTTTTATCATATGCGTTATTGTGAGCTTTAAATAAAAATTACTAACTAGCCTACAACGCATTTGGGCAATTTTCCTTCTAAAACAGTATTTCTCCCCAAAATAATAACGAATTAATTGCAATCCATTTTAGTATTTCCTTTCGCAACAAATGGTAAAAATGAAGCAACGTATTTTGATTCTACTTCCTCTTTTGACTTTTAGCATTTTACACAAAAATTCAAGTCATATTTTGTTAGGGGTAAATACATACATATTTAGACACCTTACAAATCTTTGCATGTTTAGCAACTTTAGCTACAAATAGGCCGTACTTGTCAAAATATTTTCACCAGGTCGGACTCGCTAGAAAAGCCACAAATGCGTTTTGGACTTTTCGTGGGAACGGAGAGACAGACTAACACATCTATCTTATGACTTACTTCTTGAGCAAGTAATAATACGTTGCATTCAATGCGTTCAGTTAATAATAAATTTATACACTAAAGAAAAAGTATCAAAAACAACGAAAACATACATGAGCAGACCTACAAAAGTTTAATATATATAATCATAGTCGAGTGCATAAAGGCCATAGTAATTTTAAAATACTTTAAAATGCCCAGCAAATGAAAGGCAGCAAGCCTGCTTAGACACTTGCTCAAATGTTTGCAAAACCGTAGATTTTTAGCATTATTACTTGGTTTTGTCTAAATTCACAAAAACCGCAAAACTGAACGCCGTTAAAAACATGGACTTGCAAGCGTAGTGTGAAAGCATATTGAAGGTTTTTATTTGTAATCGCGTTTACAGAAACGTGAGCACTTTTGGAGTTAACTTTTCCCGCTTATTACAAGTATGGAATTCGTTTTACGAAGTTTGATAAAATTAAGGTATTTATTTGCATAATATTTGCACATTACGATTATTAGTGAACTACGTATAAAAATTAATTATAAAATGCAAATAAAATTAAATAGAACTAATCAAAGTGTCAAAGTTACTTTTCTAATGTAACCATTAATGGGTATGTGAAATATCAATTTAAAGCCTAAGGCAAATTATGTTTGTTTATTTTTTAGTTACTGACACATACAATGCAACGGTTTATAGTATTAGTCAATCATCCAAACACAACTGTTGGGGACATGGGAGTGAAATTATGCCAAATAAAACCCCAAGGCCCGTCTATCCGAAAGGAGATGTTCAAAAAATGATGTGCTGAATTTAACGCTGGAAGGATTATTACTTTACGAACACTTTGCTATTTTATTTCCTCTTAAACTCCTTTGAATCAAATATTTACAAAAAACTAATGATTTCCTCCAGAGGGGACGAAACAAAATTAAATATTGAGCACTCCCTAACTAGCAAACTACTCCAAAATCTTCAGATAATTAATTGTAATTTTTTATTTAACAAAAGCTGTTTCTCTTTTATTACGCAGCAAAATTCAAGATCAAGTTCAATCTTTCAAGGATAATGGACAAGTAAGTGGGCTACTGCCCCAAAAAACACACAGCTCTCGTTTTGGTTATGCCAAAACGAGAGAAAACTAAACTAATTTCTACAAAATGCTTTCCATGCCAAAAAACATACACATGGCCTGCTCTGATTCGTTGAGGAAGGCTTTCCTTGCCCCAACGCCGCGAAACTCATAAAATAGGGGATTTTCTCTTTGTCTACAATAACAACAATGCATTAATAAAGGTAAAAGCATTTTGTATAGTCTGTATTTGTGGGTGCATTTATCGTTAGTTTTCCATGTACGGCGCCAGCAATAGATTTTAATACAGTTTGTTTGGGTGCAGAAAGTGCTTGATAAACTAACAAGTTATAGAAAGCACCTCAGTAATGTTGCTTTGCTATTTAAAATTATATAAGCTGTGTTGATTAAATACATTTTTGTCGTTTTGGTAAGGATTGCGTATTTGGTCAAGTCAGCATCCGTGTTCAAGCAAGTTACATAAATATAATGCAAAGGAGTACTTGACTCGTCCCCTTTCCTTTTTAAGTTATATAAAATAGTCTTGTGAGATTTAATATTCGAGCAAAGTTCTGTCCATTCCTGCAATGTTAAACTTACAAAACGTTTGTCTTTCATTTTGGCTCTTTCTACGTATCAATTTCAAGTACCCATCCTGCTAATGTTAAAAAGGGACTCTGAGAGAAGAAGAAAAGTTGGCGGTTGACTTGAACAGAACAGAGCAATCCTTACAAAAACAGAGATATTTAATTTTCAGTTTTTTAGTTGGCGAATTAATTTTATATTTTAATACCTATAGATTTTTATAATAAACAGTCTGTTCTTAATAAATACAGTACAAGTAAAACCACAATTCAACAGCGTTTCAGTTTTGTTAATTTTAAATTATGTAGTTTTTAGAAGAATTCTTTACGCATAGTTTTGGAACATTTTAAACAATCATTTCACTTTAAATTCTAGGAACTGTTCAGTGGTTAATTGTTCGGTATTCCTAACAAGGTATTTAATTTAAAGAGCCGGTAATACGTAACTCTTTAGATCTTCTTTGCTTTTCAAATTTTTATATTTATACTTCAAGTTTCAAGCAATTTAAATGTAATGTTCATTTAGATTGCATTGTGCAAAAATTATTACCTAACTTTCTCAATCTTCTGGAAATGAATTGCAGGATTTGAAACCTGCGTAAAATTTTATTTTGGAAAGTGTTTACACTTTTCTAAACACGACTACGTTTAAAAAGCCTTCAATATGTCTAAAGAATACCATTAGAAGTCTGGTTTTAACGGCTTTAAGTTGTGTAATTTTTGCAAATTGTGGCAACAAAAGGTAAAATGTTTTGGATGAAAAATCCTTTTGCATGGTTTATTTTAGCTTTTAAGAAACTAATATGCTGTTTTTCTAGATTTCTTCTTTGTAGATTTTGGTTATTTAACCGCACTTAACTATAAATTAGATTGGTATACATGCAAGTTTTAACTAGTAGTACTTTATTAACAGCAATAACAATTACAATGGCTGAACTTACCGATTAACATCAACAATATAATTATAACATTAATTTCTATAAAGAAAGGGCCAGTCTCAAAAATTGACTCTCACCGTCTTCGTTTTTATCAGCTCGCGTAATGTTTTGACTGGTCCCTTTTTACAAATAACTTACCTATGTTAAATGTATTCATAAAGTTTCGTAACAATAAAATCAAAGGATGCTTTTTACCATTCTATCACGTCTATACCAATACATCGGGAAAAGAACATCGAATTTCAAGTACAACAAAGCAAAATCATAATTATAAAATACGTTTTCTATATCATATTATTACTTTACACAACAACACAAATCATGCATGGAAACTATCAAAAGAAATTATAAACAATAAATAATGGTAAAAGCATTGACCGGTAAGTAAGTCTATCAATAACAAAAAACACTGACAAGTTACAATAACTGGGTTTGATTATCAATTAGTAAGAACAATTATCCAAAAAGTCTTTCTTTTTAACAAACCTAACCCATTGCAATGACAAATGCAACTCGTCGAAGAAATCCCAATGGAGTTATTTCGTCATAGTCTGCTAATATGTTTTGCAGCTTTTCATTAATATCTGCATACTTCCTCTTCTTAGGAGAGATTCTTCCGCCGGCCTCCAACCTTGCCGTCTCTACCCTCACGCTATTTTCTTCCAGACGCAGTTCTTTGATGAATTTAAATATATTGGGATGATGGCATCCAAGAAGCGTTTGGAAACGATAATGCCAGCCCTCAATAGAATTATTTGTTCTAGCAAATCCATTACCCACGGATTCGTACAAGTTCCACATAGCTATCGGAAACAAAGGATTAGTCCATTCAGGTTCATTCTCAGTTGGCGGAGTTCCTACCCAGGTGTTCTCAAAATAATCCAAAAGAATTCTTATTTCTGGTTTTTGATAAAAAGCTGTGGCTATCAATTGCTCGTAAGATGGTCGCACGTCGTCTGGTTTTCTAAAAGCAAGTGCTCCTAACTTCTTTATTTCAAAGGAATATTCAACGCTATCCTTGTATCTGTTGGAAACAATAATAAAGTTCAAGTTATGGTACAGAGGTTAATTGAAATACACAAATACTGAGTACGTTTTACCGGTTACAAATGTCAGGAATGCTTTGAATTCGTCTCCAAATGCATTGTTGGAAGTGAAAGGAACAGCCTTTCACTTCAGCTTGTGGAAATTCCAATTGAATTGCATTGACGGCAGCTCTCTCAAAGTCGATCAAAATGATACGTGGGTCCATTCCATTTTTCATTTGTTTTAATTGTCTGAGCATAGTGGAGTACGTAGCTTGAGTCTTATTTGGAAGCAAACAATACACCAACGGAAAAGACTTCCCTCGAATATACCCGTGGACAGTATACAGTTGATGAAATAGAAGAGGAGCTGTCTTGAAAGTGCCATCAAGGTGCCACATTCTAGATTCCGATAACAGCTCTAGTCCTTTGTCAGTTGTAAAGATGAGAATCCGGGGAATCATTGGCCAACTGTCCCACTTCAAAAATTCCTCTCCACTAAGAGTAGACTGTAAATCGTCCGGCACCCACAAATCATCAATTGTAGCAGGAAGTCGGTGACCTTCAGGTCCTTTCCTTGCATATCGAACAGCCTTTGACAAAGTGTTCTTACTCGGTAAGTTAGCTGCCACAGGCTCAGGTATCCCGGCAGTTGCATTCCTCACAATTACTCCTGGATTATCTCTGGATGTGACAGCGGCATCCCGAATAGCCATTCGCACAAATTGCACCTTTAAATTTGACCAGAGGTAATGTTTTAAAATAGATTCAGGGCACAAGTTAAGCTTATAATCATGGATCTATGTATTTATGATTTTCTTACCTGCCCCGTGATTGGATCTGGAGGATGAACATGATCTCCTTCTGCCGTGTGAGTGTTTCCAAATTTTACGAGACGACCTCGACATTTCAGACTTTTTCTTTTCGCACATTCCCAGGATTCTGCACCAGATGACAAAACTTTTTTAAAGATGTAGGAAAACCCTTCATAGTGCAATTTGTTTTTCCCCCTCTGTGTTTTAGTACTTAAAAGAGCCATTTTAATCAAATTTATAATTTTGCGCACTCACTCACTAAATTAAATTTAGAAAGAACCAACTTCCTAAGATTATTTAATTTTTATGTGAATCCCAAACTAAACCAAAAAATGTTTCGAAATGTACTCCTTTTTTCGGATTTGAAAGCGTTTTACTAACAACCAAATTGTAAGGAAAGACAGGCTGTTGACAATGTGGAAGTGCAGGGCACAGCTGAATTTTCTAGGAATGTTGTGTTGCATTTGCCGGCAGCCGTGGGGCAATATGAATTAGAGTAATGAATGCATATATACGGTTAGAAATTAGGAACTAAATATGGCCGTATATGTCGTCAAATACATAAACCAAATGAAAAAGTTGTAAAATTCAAATAATTTTTGTAGTAGAATAAAAGGCCGCAAGCCTGTGTAGACACCAGCTTGAAAAGTTGCAAATTTTGGCAAGCCTTTCTTAGTTCAGAGCTTTTATCCATTAAAACCTATACAAAAAGCTGCGACATTATTTGCTGCAAAAAATTGGATTTTTGTAAAAATTATTTGCAAAAATATTTGCATAATTGTTGTCTAAAAGCGTTTCACGTTCGAATGATATGCTACTTATACATTTTGTAATTTAAAATTTTCTAACGGTAACTTCTACGGCCTAACCGTTAGTTCATAATTGCTGAAAACCTTTACAGATAATCCTTGGGGTTTTTTACAAACAACACTTTTGAGTTATCGCGGAGACGGACGGACGGACGGACAGACAATCAAACCCTTTTCATAACTAGCTTTTTAAGATAGTAATAGGTGGGAAAATAAAACTCCAAACAAGCAACATTAAATACTTGTTCTCCTTGAATATGAGAAAGAAAGTTTTATCGCTTAACAATAAAAAAGTTCCTTCTACCAACTTTAGGATTGCCGGAGAAATCTTGTCTGAAAAATTAACAATCAAAACAAAACTGGAATTATTTTATAACTATTAATTTGATAAGATCTAGGCTTTTGAAATGAAGGAACTTTCGTTGAGACATTAGAAAAAATTCGCCGATTGGGGTCATTCCAGGCATCATGAATGTTGCGAAGGCTTTGTTGAAAAATAAAATAATAGGAAATTAGAAATTTTAAAATGCCATTTGCTAATTAATTTTTTAACTTGATAAACTCTTGTATTAGAATGAGTCTAGGCCTATTCCCCAGGTGCAAATTCCCCATATGGCATGATTCCCCAGATAGGGCTTTTACCCAGTAGAGTTATTCCCCATTCAAGAATTCCCAAGAAGGCCGATTCCCTTAAGAATATTGGGAGCCAAAACGCAATATTTTCGCTCAAAAAAATCATTTGAGTTTAATCTGCTGAATAAGTTGTACTAGTTGTTGCTGAGAGAGAAGAAAAAGACTGCGAAAATATATCGTCAAGGCTATCAGAAATAAAGATGCCATCTTCCAACTTGGCTAAAATGAAAAGGTGCCTTCTATTTTGGTGGCCTAATTAGAAAGATGTCATCAGTCACAACAAAGCAACTGAAAAAAGCGACCGCGGCCAAGTCAGATAGAACCTTCTCCGATAGCCATGACAATATTTGTTTTATATTTAAACATTGTAATTTTTACATGTACAATCTTTTAAAAGGCAATATTTGAGTGCAAAGATAATTGTTCTTTCGTTATTTAATAAAAGGTTTATGAAACATAATTTTGATAGCTCTGCCTGCTAACACCTAGTGTGGCAATTAATTGATTGATAGCGCAAGCTAAAGCATTTTTGCTAAAGTTGCATCACACTGCATTAGACCTGTACGGTCATATAATAAAACATTAAAACATTGAACTACAACCTAATACAGTCCACTGATAACCCAAAATAACCGCAACCAACGGTTAAAGGTTTTATCCTTTTAACGCCAAAATTAGTTAAATATTGAAATTTTTGCAATCGTGCAATTCTATTTACAAAGTTAGTCAATGTTATTTAAATGTTCCAAGTAAGATAAAGGATACCGTAAAAGCCGGAAAAAAGTTAAACGGGGATCTTACAGGGCTTATATTCCGCAAACAAAGCTTCGAAGAAAGATTCGTGAAGGAGACGAAACTTCGATTAAAACCTTTATAAGATGTAATTTTATAGTGACCATTGAATTTAAAGAGGTTTGCCTTATTAAGACATGTTTTTGTCATTATAAATGTTGTCATCTAGGCCAAGGTTCTTCTATTTATATGGAAACATAATATATACAGAAGGTTGTGTCAGTAAGGGTTTTCAAAGCCAAAACTGGGGACTCGAAACCACTGCGTTTCTATTAGCTACGTTGTTTTTGGGGTCCCCAGTTTTTGCTTTCAAAAACCTTACTGACACAACCTTCTGTATATATTATGTTGCCATAGAAGAACCTTGAATCTAGGCATCATTCACTCTCTGAATTTGAAAATATTTTTTCATATTTTTAATCTGAAATATTAGCTTCAAGAATACTTTTGATTTGGTAAAATGCAGCAGAATTAATTTATTTCATTCTGAAAATTTGAATTTTGAACACGCTGAAATAAAACAAGGAAATATAAGAGAATGACACAAACAGAAATTTATTTATGATTTTCATTTTGTCGGAAAACATTTGATGGTTTTGAGCAGCGTTGGCATTTGTGTCGGAAAGAAATATTTAGAAATGCTTCATTCATTTCATTTTGAAATATTTCACCTCTTTTGTGTCGCATCCACACGTTGAAATGAAACAGAATGAAAGAAAAGGACGCGACACAAGCAGAATTGTTTCTATTTGTGTCATTCATTTCATTCATTCGCGAAATATTTTGAAATATATTTCCCCTGTCTCGCCTGTGTTTAGCGAAAACACAAGCGGGATATGCAGCAGCGAGCTCTGCATGCAGCTTGCTTGGCTGGGCGAACGAAATGTTTCTTTTCTTTCATTCGTCGACACAAAACGAAATGAAAGATTTTGAATGAAATAAAAGCTTCATTTCATTTCATTTCGTCGACACAAAAACGACACAAAAGAATGAAATATTTCAAAACATTTCGACACAATGCCAACACTGGTTTTGAGAGTTTTGTCTGCAAAAACAAGCTAGGCTTGTTTTTGGACTCAAACTCAATACTTTGTTCGGGGTTTTGAACTTCCCCAAATTTGAGCTCGTGTAGTACACGACAGCCTTTGAACATCCAACAACGCAGTTGTTCGGTGTTGGAGTCAAAGGACTTTTGTTCCTTGCTTTGGCCCATGCTCAAATGAAGCATGCGGTCCGTATCTATCTATATAATCTGCTTATTCTGTGTGTGTGTCATTCTGTCATTCCATCACCGAAATAAACCTAACTCAAAGTTATTTTTATTGCGTCCTAAGATAAAGCGGTTGGTCGAGAGTCGTTTGGCACCCTATTGGCTGTCCCCACACTCAATATGTGGTTGTACTTTGGTTTTTGAAACAGAGGTACAATGAACTGCGTGAAAAATTAAAAATCCTTTACAACCATATATTGTTGCTAAGGTAAGGTGCAGTTGTTGCCCATTATCAGACCATTCTGCATGTGTTAGACATGAATTAAATTAGACGACTTTCCTAATTTTTCCTAATTAAATACGCAGTATTCAAACTAAAACTTTAAACCAATATACGGTCACTCAAAAGCCAGCCTATTTAACTTTGAAAGATTCTTCTCTTCCTAGAATCCCGATGCATCAGAATCGGGCTAACAGCTAGTTTAAAATATATTGAGTTATATGTTTTTGGCACTTATCATAACCACCGTTCAATCCTCGGATGCGGACCACTCTTCTGATTATATTCTGTTGCAGTAGGTTATCATCGGAGCTGTGCATAAGTTTGGCTAAAGCCCTGCCCCTTCGAGTTGATAATCTACAAATTTGGTTGGAGCAAATTGGCTTCCAACATTTTGGCAATCCACAGTTAGGATTGCAACAGGAAAAAGCTCTTCTTTTCCAACACATTTCATTCTTTCTCAAAATGTTTTTAAATATATTTCACACTGTCCCACTTGTGCTTTGACGAAAAGCAAACAGGAAATATACAGCTTTGCACGCAGCTTGCTTAGCTGAGCGAACACAATACAGAGAGTGTCTCAGCGTTAAAGAATCACTTTACCCCTTGGCCTAAACATTTAATGTTGTTATTTTTAAATGAATTGCGTACAGAATATGAAAGCCCCGTTTCTTATCATCAGTTTGGTATTATAGTTTTGGTTATTCGTTAAATTTTTCAAATAGAAACCGATGAATTAGCTTTACTCATCACTTAAAGTTTTCCAAAAACCGCCAATTTTTAAAAACGTTGATTAACAAATCGCTTGGTTTATTGTTCCAAAAGTAAGCAAAGTCAACCGAACTTATTGCAGAAAGCATGATAGGGTTCTATTGATTATATTTAAATCTTAGTAGTATATTTTTTAGGAATGCTTGAGATTAGGATTAGGTTTTCTGGGGCAGCATGAAAAAAAAGTTTAGTCGGGGTTGAATTCGTCCTTCCCAGTTTCCAGGAAGGAATTTTTTTAGTATAAATCTTGATTAATCACATGATTAATTAATAGTTTGACGATTCTGAGTTTTTTGTTCTTTGAATTTAAGTTAATAGGTTTTCTTTGGGCAACAAAACTTTCAAACCTAGTGAGGACAGGCTTTCACCCTAGAGAATAGGTTTTGTTTTGGCAAAATTTTTGAAGAGAAAAAGACTCCATTTTCCCTGGATTTCTACTTTCACTATGTAAAAATGATTCCTTTTTTACCTCCACACATTAACATTATAAAATATTTCTATTCGGTACAGTTACAGTACATTTTTTACTCTGTCATATTGTTTATTGTTTTCAATTTATTTAAAATTTTTGCTAAGCGGTTTCAATAAACTGTCGTTGCCTGTGCAAATTTGCAAGGAAATATAGTTGCCCGTTTCTGAATTATTAAAAAGCGAAAGTGATTCTTTAAGGAAAGAAAAGAAATATAGAGAGTGTCTCAGTCTCAGGACTGAGACACTCTCTATATTTCTTTTCTTTCATTCATCGACACATAACGAAATGAAAAAGTTTGAATGAAAGAATATGGTTGTTTCATTTCATTTCATCGACGCCAAAAACGACATAAAAATGAAATATTTCTAAAAATTATAAAATTACAATATAAAAAAGTGCCAACACTGCTTAACACTAATAATAATGCTAGAAAATTGTAGAAGAGCGAGTTTACTTTTTAAGAATGAGTCTAGGACTCTGTTATAAGAATAATATGCAGAGTGAAATCTAAAGATGAAACGAGAAAAGTTCGGAAATTGAAAGCGAAATTTGTGCATAGAAACCCCTATATCGGGGATGAAGATAAAACAAAGCTCCCAAAGGATCAAAGGAAAAAATAAATAGGTAAACTTTGAACGCATTTGCTTATTGTATCGATTTATTCCTCCTAAAATGTATCAGCTATATAGTAATACCGTGGAAGAATAGATACAATGTATTTTGCGCATTGTTATAGAGCAATGGTAAATGTTTCTGTTGCTTAATATAATGCTTGCTCAAGATATAATAAACAATATTATTTACTGAGAAATTTTCAATTTGGTATTTTGCTAAATTGGTGTCAATTGTCGTCAGCGGCAGTTATATAGTTTGAAGTTTTTTGGGTGGCAGTTCTCCCAGGTGGCAGTTCTCCGTTCTGGGAGGCAGTTGTCCTTGGGTGGCAGTTCTCCCAGGTGGCAGTTTTCTTGGGTGGCAGTTATCTCGGGTGGCAGTTCTCCATACTGGGTGGCAGTTCTCCTTGGGTGGCAGTTCTCCCAGGTGGCAGTTGTCCAGGGTGGCAGTTCTCCTGGGTGGCAGTTGTCTTGGGTGGCAGTTCTCCCGGGTGGCAGTTGTCTTGGGTGGCATCTATCCGGACACGAAAATTCAGAGTTTTTTACCCTTAAAAACCCTTTAAAACAATCTCTGCGATTGGTTTCACTTTTTCTTAAAAGGAAGTCCACTTAAAACAAATTTGGATTTTGAAACTTTTAAAATAGTTTTGTCAAGATATTCGTTTGTTGTCTAGGAATTTTTCTATGGCCAACTACAATCAACCTATGTTTATTATGTATTAATTATTTAAAACATAAAAATATTGGCGTGGCTTTGTAATAAATGCAAGTAGTCAACAAAAGTTCTAAAACCGTCATGAAAACTGCTGAAATCACTGCAAAGATCTTCTTGTAAACCTGCATGGTAGATATCGATTAAAAATAAAAATTGTAGAACAGCAATTACCATCAATCTATCTACGCAATGCAGCATTTTTACTTGTAAATCAATAAAAAAGTTACGACAATAACTGAAAGGACATATTTTCCGTCATGTTCCATCTGCAAAGAAATACTTTGTTTAGTGTTGTACAGGATGCACCTTACCCGCATTGAAATAATGCCAAAGCTATGTTAAATTTTTAATTAAAAATTAGTAAAACTAACAAAAATATTTTGTCTCGAGCCAAAGCATATTTGCAAAACGAGCGGGGAACCTTTTTTAGTTTCACAAACATGTTTTGGTTTTTATTTTTTACAACGTCAATATTTTAATGTAAACGCTTATTTTTCATGCATGTTTTTAGTCTTCCTCGCATTAAAACCGGAACGAAAAGAAAGAACAAGAAAAAGTTTTTCATGAAAATCTATGTTTTTGGAAGAAAAGGAAGGATTTTTTCAATTTTGTTGCTTAAAAACTAAATATTTACCAATAAAGGTTCCATGTTTATGTTGGTCACGTTCACTCACAACATACAAAATAAAATAATATTTAGAATGATATAGTTAAAGATAAAATAGTTAAAATAGTATTTTTGTAGAAAAGTTACCTTTGGAAGATAAAGAATCATTAAATTTACCCATTTTTAAATGCAATTTGGGAAATGTTTTGATTAATTTTAAATATCCATTTCAAAATCTAATGCCGAAAGTGTTTCTTGGGCTACTTTTTATTGCAAATAACAACATATATTCCATCTTTAATGTCCGTAAAGCACCTCCAAGCGATTCATAAGCTTTGAGTATTCAGTAGAAATCAACAGAAATCGTTAAGATCCCTGCAAAGTTCATTACACACAGAAGCTTGATTGAAGCAGGGTTTCTAATATTTTTCTTTTCTTGGACCTTGGAATGATATTCATGATTTTAAAATCAATCAAAACCCTAGAAATTATAAGAACATGTAATTAAAGTGTTTGAATGTGACTTTCGGAATGTTTTTTAAATTCCACTCTTCCTCACAGTTCAAATGCCCAGACAATAGCAATTAAAAAATCAAATTATTTGTGTTAAAAAGGTGAAATCGAAAACTTTCCCAAGGCACCAGAGAAATGTTTGGTCGTGTGAGTAAAGCTGTTATCTGCGATAATATATGTACTTTGGTTATATAAGCATAGGACCTCATTAATTACAACGCTGTGATTTACGCCATTTTGGAGGATTATGAATGAAAGGATGATGAATTAGTCAATCCGTTAGAGGTTTGAAATCCAAAAGACGTAAATTTATTTTTAAATATTATTATTATCTTGTAATTATAGATAGTCTCATATTCTCGTTCTTTCACAAAAAAAGGCTAAATTTTAATCCAAGTTGTTTTTTACCTGTATTAGCACAAGTAATTTTTAATAATCTCTTTTAAACGCCATTCTTCATGAATAGAAAGACAAAGGGTTGGCGACAGATGCATAAGAAATGTTTTAGTTCATCCTTTTAACCAAACCACTTATCTTGTCTGCTTCTCTCCTGTCAACTTTTTATTCTTGGTTCCAATTTTTCCCTGCTTTGATTTTTCATTTTTTCTCTGACTTTCACCGTCTTTATTTGAAAACATGATTTCACCCAGGTAAAATTGTTCACCTCGTACTTTGCTTCGCTTAAAGGCAATGCCATTGAGCTGGAGTGTGAGTTCTGCATTAAAAAGCCCTGGTTTTTGTAGAAAAAAAAAGAGGAAATTGTGGTTTATAAGAAGTTAAAAACAGATTCAACTGGCGTATCTTTCAATGAAAAAGTATTTTGTGATTCCGTGAATAAATAAGTGTGATCAAACGGAGTTTTCAAAGCGGGTAGAATTTAGCTGACGACATTAAAACTTAAAATTTGTTTACAACAAATATCTCGTGTCGAGTTAATTAATTTTAATTGTGCATTTATTTACTTAAGTATAAAATTGTATCTTTTTAAAAATGTTGACTCTTACAAACCCAAAGTAGTGATTTGGCTTGGATTTTTTTTTTGCTAAAAAATATTGACGAGGGTAATGACAAGGTTGGGTAATAAAGAAGTGTTTGTTTTTTTAGTTATAGAGATTACATTTAATCGTGTTTTGTTGCAGGTTGAATTGTAACAAAAGATGGCGAGACCTTAATTGACCCAACCAGTGTCACGAAAATTAAACAATCTTTGCGATTGCATTCCCTGATGAAACGAAGCCAAATAAAACGTGCTTGGAATTTGTAAGACTTTTTTTTTATTTTGTAGAATATTTATTGTTACAAACTAGGTGTAGGTTCAATGTGAAACGAATCACCTGTGTAAATTAATTAATGATTATTACAAACATAAAAATATTGGCGTGGCCTTGCAAAAAGTTGAAAGTCGTGAGCAGAATTTACGAAATTTGCAAAAATATATTTAAAAACCCATGAAAACATGAGAGAAATCACTTAACAAATTTTCTTGTAAAACAGATAAATGCAGACACAACCTCAAAAATATCAATATCAAAACAATCCAAGCCATTTTCAGGATTTTTAAAGATAATCTTTGCCTGTTCAATAAGAAATGCAGACTGAATGGGATTCCACCCCCTGCCGCATAGTTTTTACTTCAAAGCTGCCTTCGTTCCTTTCCAACTCGTGAAAGCGGCTTTTCATTGCTTTCTATGTATCCATTTCGTGAGGGTTTTACCTACATTTGTCGGATTTTTTCATTGAATTTTTCATTTTATTTTCTTTTCTCTGCAAACTCTGTTTTAGGCAAGCAGGGATCTTTATTTAAATGAAATGATAATTATTTAAAATCACTTACGATCGTCAAAACTTGAATTTTATTTAAACTAAATCTTCAATTTCATTAAAATCTTTATTTTTTATTATGTTACTTAAATCAAAATTTAGCTTTATGATAATGTAAGAAAACTGCTTGAATCTCACTTCCGGAATAAATGTTTTTTAAATTTCCCTCCTCCTCACAGTTCGAATACCTAGATTTAAATAAAGCATTCATTTTTGTATAACAATGTCTTTTTCTCCGCAATCGCATAACTTATCAACGCACAAACCTTCATAACCATTCATTGTTCATTTATTCCGTTGTTTTAGAGCATTCAAGCAGAAACCTGGTGTTCTTTTTACGCCTGATTATTTTTATACTTTGAAATGTTACTGTAATTTGAGCAAACGTAACTTTGCTATAATTTCTAAAAACAATTTGTTCTCAGGAAAACCTAGATCTGGGAGCAGTAAAAATTTATGGAAAATCAAGGCAATACTGGCAACTTCAGTTCATAATTAGTGGATTTGTTTTTTGGCTCACAATTCACGACAGATATTATTGGTTTCGTTTATTGATACTGATCCCTCAATATATATTTTGCTCATCTTTTAAACCAAACCATTTATCTTGCCTGCTCCTGTCTCGTAATTTTTTATTCCTGCTTCTTTTCCCTGATTTCACTTATTTCATTGATCATTTTTCTTAAGCTTTCACCGACTTCTTTTTAAGACATGTCTCATCCCCGTAAAATCTTCCCAACCGGTTTTATTTTGCTAAAAGACATTTTTGTGTGAATTCTGGATATCAAATACCTTTGAATTAAAGTTGTTGGCTTGCTTTTGTTTTACTTTACGTCGAATTTGTGTTGTTTTAAGCCTAATTTTTCACGACACATAGTAGAAGTAGTATACTCGCAAACTGTAAGCAATTATCTGCTTGAATTACATTTTTTTGCCATATTTTTTATTGAACTAGCAAACTTGAATTACAAATAGATTAAATAAAGTGCCTTTTTTGTAAGTTTTGCAGATAAAGATATCCCGTTTTCCTTATGCTTGGTTTGTTGAAAGGAACTTCATTTTTGTTCTGAATGAACAAAAGATTCTGTAAGAAGCCGAAAGAATTTGTGCTAAATACGTAAATACTAATGTCCGTAGGTGACCGCAATAGCATTTCCTTCATTGATTACATATCATTCCGGCAAATTGCAAATAGAGAAAGTTGTTAATGTCTTCTAAAAAGAGGACTGATTACTTGAAAACAGGGGGAATTTTTTATTGTTATGCAAGAAAATAAATTGACTTTAACAAACCTGAGGCAGTCATTTAGCTTGATTTTCCTTTTTTTATAAAAATATAGAGAGGGGTAATAACAGGGTTGGGTAATAAAGAAGTGTTTGTTGTTTAGTTGTATAGATTACATAGACTCGTGTTTTTTTGCAAGGTGAATTTAATTTAATTTAATTTATTCGTCACTGATTTGTCCAAATACACTTTTTACAAAAAGATATGGTGGTATGATGGTGATTGACCTCACTATTGAGATTTTTAACAACATTATCCTTAAAATTACATTTATACAAATACGCAATAATAAATCAGACTTGAATAGACACTCATGAAGTTCAGCGGGGTAGAGGAAAACCCAGATTACTGGGATAATTGTAATAAAATATGGAAAAAGTCACCAACCTAATTATTTACCGACCACCTTTATAAATTAATTATTAATGTTTCCAAATATAAAAATATTGGCGTGACTTTACAAAATCAGTGAAATTCGATACCGTAATTTACGTGATTTACAAAAACGTTTTTAAAAAGCCACAAAAGTAGCATTGGTGAAATCACTTAACAAAACAGACAACTTGCCGCAATATCAAAACAAGCCGAGCCCATTATCCAGATCACCTTTTAAGATAGTATTTGCGTGTTCAAGGCAAAATGCAGACTGAATGGGTTTCCCGTCCCCTGCTGCCCAGTTTTTACTGCAAAGCTGCCGTCTTTCATTCAAACTCGTGAAAGCAAATTTTTATTGCTTTCATTCTATTTCGTGAGGGCTTTACCTGCATTTGTTGAATTTTTTATTGGCTTTTTCACCCGATTTAACTTTCTCTGCAAATTCCGTCATGCCGTGCCACCCATCTTTGAATTGGATTAAATGATAATTGTTTAGAATATCTTACAATCGCCAAAACTTGAATTTGCTCTTAACTAAATATTCCATTTTATCAAAATTTTCTTTTTTCATTGCGTCATTTAAATCAACATATAGCCAGGTGGCATGAATGTCAGAAAAATGTTTGAATCTCAATTCCAGGGTGATCTTTAAATTCCCTTCCTCTTCACAGTTCAACTGCCCAGACTTTTATAGAAAACATTCATTTTTGTGTAATATCTTTCTCTCCCCAATCTTATAACTTTTGAACTTACAAATCTTCATAATCATTCCTTATTTATTTATTCCGTTGTTTTAGAGCATTCACGCAGAAACCTGGTATTTATTTCTTTTTACGCCTGATTATTTTTATACTTTGAAATGTAACTGCAATTTGAGCAAATTTAACTTTGTTATAATTTCTAAAAAACAATATATCTTCAAAAAAACAAGATCCGATGACTGAAGTTATAAAAACTAGAGTAATATCTCGTAACATTAATTCAGAATGAATGGATTTGTTTTCTAATTTCTAATATGTGCCCTTCTTCTTTTGAAACCTGTAAAAATGTCGCTTTTTGTCTTGGTCTACATATTTCCAAGTTACACTCACCCAAAATTGCAAAGTTACTTTCTAAAATAAAAAGCGTCTCTTCTCCAAAAGTTTATTAAAGAAAGTCTGTTTTAAAAACCAAAAATAATACTTTTCCTAAATTATCCAAAAGTTTTTTTTGGAAGATAGTAACCTTTTTTGTGAAACAAGAGAAATTGATAGTTGGTGGATCATACAACTATGAAAAGCGTTTCGTATATTTAACTATATATTTGTAATTTGATAGAGCTGAAAGAAGTTCAATGTTCAGGAAGAATGATTTTGTACAACTTTAAAAATAAAAAGGAAAAAGGAAACGATAAATCAGGAAATGCAAAAAAATTGCAATATAAAATGCAAACAATGACTAACGGTAACAAATGAGAAACGACGGTATGTAATTAATTACAACTCACATAAACACAAAATTTAGGTACTTTTTATCTTGCTAATATTTTAAAAGCTTAACTCGACAAATTTACTGAAAATGAGTGTCCATCGTCCATTCTCATGAAGTGAGCGCCTTCCTGCTTAAATATCACACTTTCCATCTACCGTCCACTTCTCACTCATCACGCCAAAGTAGAAGAAGTAACAAAAACAATTTAAATATTCTATAAAAATATTTCATTGCTTAATTTTGCTGTACTTTTTTTAAAATATGAACACAAACTTGCGTACTTGAGTTAAACCAGAGATGTAATGGAGTACCTTTTTCTATGTTTCATGAAGGTATTTTGGAAATGTTAATAAAATTACTTGCTAATATTTTAAAAGCTTAACTCGACAAATTTACTGAAAATGAGTGTCCATCGTCCATTCTCATGAAGTGAGCGCCTTCCTGCTTAAATATCACACGCTTTCCATCTACCGTCCACTTCTCACTCATCACGCCAAAGTAGAAGAAGTAACAAAAACAATTTAAACAATCTATAAAAATATTTCGTTGTTTAATTTTGCTATATTGTTTAAATATGAACACAAACTTGCGTACTTGAGTTAAACCAGAGATGTAATGGAGTACCTTTTTCTATGTTTCATGAAGGTATTTTGGAAATGTTAATAAAATTGTATCCAACAAAATTTTGTGCATAGAATTTTAAATCGTCCTGGCTAAGTGAAAAGGAGTCATCTACACTGAAACTCCCATTCAATTGGACGGTGTTTTGCAGATAGGTCCTTTTAATTTGGCCAATGTAGATAGCCCCTTTTCATGTTGGCCACTTTTGTAGATGCCTCCATTTCACTTAGCCAGGACGAAATTTCATTTGCTTTGCAGCAACTACTCCAGAAATAATTTACTTTTCTTTTTGCTACGCTTGGACTGTTCCTTTTAAAGGGAGTTCAATTTCTAAAAAAATATACGATATAATATAAATGACTTTATAAAAAGGTTTTTTGCTGGTGGAAAACATACGGAGAATTTCATTTAAAGTGTTTTCATATTTTCTAGTAGTTTTTGCTTGTCCTCCAAAATATTTGTATCCCTTCAAGTGTTTAGATATTGCCCGTTTGTGTGAAAAAGGGAGAAAAATGAAAAATCTCAATTGAGTGGATAATCAGGTGCTTCCAAAGGGGGTTTTCATCGCAGTTAATATC
>JAANSO010000703.1:0-24877 GCA_036507315.1 Lepidocyrtus fimetarius
ATAACGTCCTGTCAGTGCAGCTACCAAACGGGTTCCCTGAGGAGAAACCCAACGCAATGGAAGCAAATCCTCAATGGCCACTGAAAAACATTAAGCCAGATTATATTCGAAGGTAAAATTCCTTACAATGGCCAAATCTTTGGTTATAAAATTCAACTTTTAAAAAAATACTTTTGTTTTCATTTCAGTGTGAATACCATGATCAAAGAACATTCTGGAAGCACAGCAGTCAATTTCCTCTACTTACCAGAGCCTCCAGTAAATTCCGCAGAGTATCCTCTGTATTTCAATCACTTGTCGTGCTTGTCTGAGGGGCTTGGACCGTGTGTGTTGGTAAGCGCAGCTTCGTCATAAATACTTTTTAAAACAAGTTCACGCAAATTGTAACATTTTTCCTCAATTGGATTTTAGGTTCATGGAATTTCTCCAGTCACTTCAACAACCCTCTAAAAAGTATTAATCAGTAGAGAAACAGAAGCAGGACTCGTTTTTCTTCTACTGCTACATAAAACTTCCTAAAGATCGTTACCTTAAATAAATTATTTCTTGCTTACAAAGTACAGCGTGCGTCGCTCTGCTATTAAGTATTCAAACATTTCGTTAAATGAAATAGGATTGACTGTGGAAAGAATTAAGTTAAGATTTGTTGTATAGCTTGTAAATATCTGTATGAACTGTATTTATATTTATTCTACTAGTAGTTAGCTAGTTAACAATTTTGTATTTATTTAGTCAAATATTAATTTCGGTAATTTTGGTGCAAATAACTTGAATGAAGTAATAACAGAATGATATTAATGCGAAAACTATGATATATTACCTATATAGAAAAGCTGTTTTAAAAACTTTATATGCTACCAATAAGTACTAATACTACCATAGATTTCTTTATTTTAATTGGCGACATAATCAAAGGCCCATATTTTTGGACATGCATTACTGGTATTTTAATTGTCTTAAATATGTACCCATACCCTAATTTTCGTGCGGGTTTCCCATCCTATATCAATGCAATATGATTAAATGACTAACAAACTAACTACTTTACTTTTTACAAGGGTGGTAAAGGCCATAGATCTTTCCTCTAGAATACAGTCTAACTGAATAACTGTAACACGTCCCAAACTGTTGCGTCAGAAAACTTTAATAAATAATGTCATCGCAAACAATAATTCTTGCATCTTTCCAAAATTACTTAAAATAATCATATAATAATAATCTAAAAATTAACTGTGATATTGTGCTGTACGCATGTAATAATATATTTTAATTAAAATGTCCATCATTGTGATACACAAAAATATTTAATGGATGGGATAAAATTCACAATAATCTTTAGCTACCTAACCTACATAGGTGGAATTGATAATTTAATCAGTATCACAATAAATATTAACAAAAAGTATTGGTATTGGGCAAACAAAGTAGATATTTTTGATGTGACTTTAAACCAAACTGAACGTATTTCTGTACATTAATGTCTTTTAAAAAGATAAGATGTAAAGGATGAACTAACGGCATATAAAACAAAGTAATAATATGTGTGCATAAGTATTTTGATGAAATAAATCAGTAAAATACTAATCTTTATTAAATCAGTCATTTTGCATCTTGCAAATTATTTTCCCATGCTCAGTAATATCATAAGATTAAGGAACTTTCGAACTGTTACATAATCTGCCACGTCAAAAATTGTCCTAACAGTTACATTCTCATGGAAAAGCGACTTCTAGTTTGGGGTCTCCGATTATTAAAATTATTGTTTCTCTCCAAACTTGTTGTTGAAGCCTTCTTCTTTGCGTGCATTTTATGATTACTCCTTTTAAAAAGGTCTGGTTTATGCCTGGGGAAATCACCACGGGAGTGATCAACCTTAAAAGGACCATGATCTGAAGATCTTGTCTTGACCTGAAAACGAAACATGTTATAATAATTAAATTATAAAAGGCTGGCTTTGTTTTAAACAGAATCATTGAAATGAGCCTCACTTTTGTGGAGGAAGAAGCTGCAGATAAGGAAGGCAGTGATAAAGTATCAACAGGAGGTTGTCTAGATCTAGATCGCTCCTTTAGCATCCTTTCAAAATGTACCTCTTCTGTATTGAGTGTGGTTTTAGGTCGTGAGAGTGCCTTTATTCTGTCTGAGGCTTCATAGGAAAGGGCTGAAACTGGTATTCCTGTTAACCAAAAAGCCAACAATTAAAATTGTATTTGAAATTATTTATTTTGGCAATAATTAGATTTAACAGTAGCTACCATGCTCTGATGTAGGAGGCTTTGATCGAAGAGCAATTTCATCTTCCTCTGTTACGTAAAAGAACTTTCTCGGAGTTGACAGAAATCTTGTACGTGGAAACTTTGGTTCAAAATTTTCATAGTATGAAGCCAGCTCTTCAGGATTTTTGATTTTATGAGGAGTGGGATCTATTAGATAATCCAACCAGTAAACTGAAGGTTTATCAGGAAGAAACTTGCAGTTTTTAAATTTGGGAGTGGCAAGGCGCTCGAAAGTACTTCTCCTGGGATCTGACCTCGCCGGAGGAGCAGGGGAAACTGATGGAAGCTTTTGGAGATCTTTCAATTCACCGCTTTGTCGAACTGAGGAGATGACCGGTCGTGGGAGATTCACAGGCCGAAGGGGAATTCGAGGTAATCGCTCTGATTTTTTCATGATATCGCTGCTTCATACAAAACATGGAGCGCTCATATTTTTTACAGTAACATTATCATGTACGCGAAAATTAATTTATGCCTATGCCTATCACCTATTGCCTATCATTGCATTTCTCCATCCCCAGTCTTATCAATTATTAAAGGGTTAAAGTAAGTTCCTAAATGTAAATATGACAACTGGACCTGTAAAGTTAATTATCTAACATTGAATATCAGTTTAAAATGAAGCGAATGATGCAAAGGATCTTTGTTCTTATAGCAAAACTACAGAAGAAGCAGTGGAAGAAAGTGCGGGAGAGTGAGCTTTAAAGAATGTGCAGCTGGTGAAGTGATGAATGATGCAATGTGCGCAGACACAGTCGGATTAATGCATCTTCTAAAACACTTGCAAATTCTCAAATTAAAAAGTTAATTGATTGCAAAAAAGTTAAGGTACTTGAGTCGGCTTGATAAGGTTATTTAATTACAGCATGGGTCGATCATCTAAAGATAAGCGCGATATATTTTACCGACTCGCAAAGGAGGAAGGATGGAGAGCTCGAAGTGCATTTAAACTCCTGCAGATTGACTCTCAATTTAATATCTTATCAAACGTGACAAAGGCAGTTGATCTTTGTGCCGCTCCAGGGAGTTGGAGTCAAGTGTTAGCACAATCCCTTAATGGTCGAGATGGAGCACAAATTGTTGCAGTGGATCTTCAAGCAATGTCTCCAATCGCTGGGGTTCAATGTCTTCAGGGGGACATTACCAGTGAGATAACTGCCAAAGAGATTATCCGATTGTTGGGGGATTGCAAGGCTGATGTAGTAGTTTGCGATGGGTAAGGCACTTCATCAACTCAAACATGATTTTCTTAAATCGTATCTGCAAATATTATCTTTTATTTTGAACCTTGTATAGGGCACCGGATGTCACTGGACTACACCATTTGGACGAATATCTTCAAGCTCAACTCTTGTTGTCGGCACTGAATATCGCAACCTGTGTTTTAAAACCAGGAGGAACTTTTGTGGCAAAAATGTTCCGTTCTTCAAAGGCTGGTGTGGACACTTTATACGGGAAAGTTAGCATGTTCTTTGAAAATGTGGAAGTGGCTAAACCTAGAAGTAGCCGTGCGTCAAGTATTGAAAGTTTTATTGTTGCGAGAAACTTTATGTTACCTCCAAATTACACGCCGAGAGTCGGGGACCCTAATCTGCATTTTTCAGTTAATGGAGCTAGCGATTTGGAAAAGATTGTTATTCCGTTTGTTACCTGTGGGGATTTAGATGGTTATGATGGAGATACAACTTATCCCCTGCCAGAAAATTATGAATATAAAAATCCAGTTCAGTCTCCTATCACTCCACCTTATCAAGAGGCCATCAGGAGAAAGAAAGCTGCAAAAGGAAATCTTAAGAATGCCGAATCAGACATAGATAAGCCGAAAATAAAAGTTACAATGATGTTTGGAGGCGGAGCTGAGCTGTTAATGGGAGGCTTAAGGGAGAAGGAAATTGAAATTCCGGATGGTTATCAAATGTCTGATTTGATTACTTGGATGAAAGATAATTTGATTCAAGAAAGGCCAGAGTTATTAATTAAAGATGAGGACGTGAGACCTGGAATTTTAGTGCTAATTAATGACACGGATTGGGAAATTTTGGACAAAGTTGAGTATGTGCTCGAAAGTGATGATAAAGTTACATTTATTTCTACTTTACATGGTGGTTAAATTAAGATTAAAAAATATTACGGTTTTGCTTTGACATTTTTATTTCTATTTTACAATAAAACTTTTCTCGATTCAATAAAATAAAATACTAGAAACTGGAAGTCCTTTTTTATTGTCACTATCAGCTAATTTTATGCAACCCCTTAATCATCGTAAATTCGTTGAAACCGAATTGCTACAATGGATTATTATGGGGCAAGTCGTTCATATGCCCATCCGTTAACCCCTTCTTGAGTAATTGCGGGATCCCGAACTTCGTTTGATTTTAATTTTCGAAACCGAATCCTATCGTGAAGCCTATTAGTTTGTCCTTGCCAAAACTCAATAACTTCAGGAATGACTATGTAACCTCCCCTACGGTAGAAAAACAAACATTGCACCGATTTGATTCCAAGGTTTTTGGATATCTTTAATTAAAACAGGATGCTTCGAATAGTTACCAATGTTCTGGCTTGTAAATTTTATCAGGATTTTGTTCAGCCAACTCTGCCAATTCCTTTTCCTTATCTAACAAAACTTGCCGACTTTGCACAGGTTGACTTTGAGGGCTAACGATTGCCCCAATTCGGCTTCCCATAGGTCGTGACAGGAAATACGCTGTTGAAGGCTAACGATTGCCCCGATTCGGCTTCCCATAGGTCGTGACAGGAAATACGCTGTTGACTCTTCGGTAGTGAGCTTTTGTACTTTTCCTTCAATTCTCACCTATTAATATTTGATAATATTGTGCAAGACAGTTAAAATAAAAAATATTGTGTGTTGTGTGTGTATGTTTAAATTCTTTTACACAGCGCTTCAGTGGTTCCCAGTAGATATTCAAGGAAGCGTATGGGTTCTCTTCCTAAAGTAGTAAAGTATATATAAAAAAAACTTTGACGCTTTTAATGAATGAGAAGATGTTTTAATGAAAGTTTTAACTCTTTACTAATTCTTGTGCTTTTCTGCTGCAATAATTCGTAAAGAATTTAAATCCTTCAGCTCCGTATCCCTTTAGTAAAACCATTCTTGCCGATGGTCTTCCTTCTCTTAAAAACCAAGTCATTCATATTAAAAAGTTACACATGACCAAATTATTTTTTCTTTCCTAGGCTTCATACTTTGAGCAGGTAGCAAGACACATTGCGTTCGGTTCCCCAATTCCTTCTGTTTTTAGCTGCAACTTGAAACCAACAATGAAACTGTTCGAATGGATCCTTGCATAATGAGTCTTCGGTGAAAGCATTTGCTTTCTCCATGTAAGGTTTTCTCATTCCTGCAAATTAAAGGTCAAATGCGCAAGAGTAAAATAGTAGAACCTCAGATCTAAAATTTTGCAAATTTACCTCCTATATCGATAGCCATTATTGCCCTAAAATTTTCAGTTACAAATATTTTTCAAGCTTTTTATTTTTACTATTTAGTTGGCGAAATCCTAGCGTGCTGATTCACTCTATTGATTATAGCTGTACATGAAAAACATGATAAGACGAATGATTGATTCATGTGACGCATATTATGCTACGATTTGTATTAGAATCACACAAATCTTCATATTTTTGTGTTTTCATAAGCTTGTGATTGTGATAATGAAAGCACATGTGTTTTTTGGAATTGAAAGTTGAAAGGCAAGATGTTGCCGAGGTTGTTGAAAGTATATGAATAAAGATTGGGACAAGACTTGACAGTTTCACCTTTACACATAAACCATAATGTACCGTGTGTATCTTCGTGCCCTTTCGTTTATGTAATAAAACTTTTTTGATTACTTTTCCAAAGCCCTCTATGCACATTGTATGCATAAAAAATGTAGGGAAAATATATCCAATGCAGACTGCATGATATGTCTCCAACACGAAACAAAAACTCTGTGGAAAACTTGATGACAGGCTTTTATTGCAACAACGTACTGTACTTTCACCGGAATCCCCATGGATTATAGTTACTCATTATGCTGATGGCTTGTTTTCATGATCCTTCCAAATAACAAAGGTTGTTATCTTCATTATAATGTTCCCATAAAGCAACTCAAAACAAAAAATGCATGAAATGATAGTTTTTTATACTTTAGTGTAGTTAAGTACATAGTTTTCATTCATTTACAAATATTAAAATCGTAAAATATATGATAAGAAAGGGGAATGGGCTACAAAAACCATTATGTTACTATTAGACCAGCAATCACAAAAGGCGCTTGCAGTTTACATTGTCTACATACTACATGTTACGAAGGACTCTGTCATATTAATTAGAACCCATATGAATTGACAGATCATTAAAATAAAGGTGGTTCTGTATTGCTCATATATATCAAAACTTATCTGCTGCATTTAGCCAGTTTAAGAAAAATTAGGCAATTTTTGTAAATGAAAATTGCTAAAAAAATTTGCAATTACTCTTTGTTATAATTGATTGAACAAATTTCATGTTTCTAGCTTTCCACAGAATTTAATTCATCCCAAGAATACAGAGTAATTTTCTTCAGTCTTTTGTAGCAAAGATCATAAATGAAGCTTCTGCTAATAATTATAATCACTTTATTATTCGACTGAAAGGGTACCAAGACCAATCTACAGATAATTAGAGAGGAGGACAATTCTAATTCCGCACACTCTCTTGCCAACAGACAGACACGGAAAACGGGAAAACTTTGTTCCCAAACTTTGGTGGTCGACAAAAGTGCTTCCTTCTGTATGTTCAATATAAGCATAACGTCTTTGGCTTTTACATGAAGTCAATGCATAAAATATGGTGTATATACATTTATACATCTCATATCGTAACCGGTCTTCATAATCAATTCAATTCATTATACTTTTATACGTGTCAGAAGTTTAACATGAAAATATTAGAAAACAACGAAAAACTGATTTCCCTCAAGATTTTTATTTCTCCAAGGTGCATACATTGCTCCCGTATAATTCACTTTTAACACATTTTATGAAAATACACAAACCCTTAGCCTTTCCATCCCACCATCATACACGAAGCTGAATTAATCCCGTAATCATATTATTATGCATGTGCTTTCCCTTCAACGCGTGAGTGTAAATTGCCTAATCTTTTTTGCTACTATGTGGAAATGATGCCCAATAATCATCATACATTCATACTTTTGCTGAAAGCAGCGATTAATCCAATGATGATGATCATGATCAAGTAATTCTGTACAGTTTTGTTGCACGATATAACATAAAACTGTTACATAGAAAAAAAACAGAATTTTACGAGAATTGCTTGTTCTATTGTGAGTGAGCATATTAGAGGAAGACATATAAAGAAAAGCAGGCAAAGTTTAGAGAAAAACGGATAACAGGAAGAGTTTGCCAACAACGGCTATATATTTGTTGGCTATTAAATTGTATGGCAAAAGTATAAGCTTTTGAGTTTATTCTTTACTCTCTGTTTTATACAATGAAGAAGAGTTGAAGCTCTCCCTAGTTTTCTCTTTAGTATTGATAGTAGGATGTTTATGATGATGCTGATGATGGTGGTGGTTTAGTCTAGCTGGTGGCGAATGATGGGATTTACTAAAAGAAGTCATAGTGTAGAGTACTACACAGACTCGTGTATTAAAAGTGGAGATAAAATATCGGAGAATTCTTTTAAAAGGAAGGCGTACATATTGTATGTATGCAATTTTCATTATTAATGCGCTCTCTATAAACATATAAAATTTCCTTGTACAGTAAATACTACTTTTCTTCATCATCGCCTCAATATCTCACTACATTTCATAGTAGCTTTTACAAAATAGTTTTTCGGCTGCGAAAAAATAATATTTACACTTGATCACGTATAATAGAACAGTTTTTAGCTATTTACCCTTTGCATGTCTTCCTATATTCATAGACTTCCTTACAGAAAAACTGTGGCAATTCAGTCCAAATCATTCCAAATGTTCCAACTGTAATGGATACGTAGTACCTAAAACATGAAAAGTGAAAAGTCATCAAAATATTATCCAGTCTTGGGAAATTGAATCATGAACGTAGTGATTATGTAACGGACGGGTGATGTGGAAATAAGTTATCAAAAGTATTAGTAGTTAAGTGTTTTTTCAGCTGTCTACCGTTGGGAAAATGGATTTATAGTGTAGAAAAGTGCTAAAATGTTATTCTTGTTGTCATTATAAGTGTTTTGGAGGAGGAAATATTTAATGAGAAATTGTTGATGCAAAGTTAACACCTTGGAAGGATATTCTTGGATTCCTGGGTTAGCTATCATCTGGAAAGTGGATTTTTAAAGGTAAAGAGATGAGTTATAGATTTTGTAATAACAGATGTCAAAATGAAATAAGTGTCAATGATGTATTAGTAAAAGGTCTGATTAGGCCACTACGGCTTTTTAAAAAACCATTCTTGGAAACCATCTTTGCGTAGTTTTTATACTCCTAATGTGTTGAAAAATGTCAGTTTTTTGTAATTTTAAAGAATGCCATTGAAATTTCAAAGAATGGCCAGAAAGATATTTGTCTATTTCTATATATTCAATGGCTACATGATTCCTTTTAGTTAATATTTAATTGTTTTCATTAATTTAATTCTTCACATTGGTATTGAGCTGAAAATTACGCAAATGTTTTGTGTGATAAAAGAAGGTTGGAAGGCCGAAAGTGGTTTTACATGATAAAAATGAATGCTGAGACCAATTTGATAAATTACATAATAAATTAGGAAAATATTTTTATTAAAAATATCCTCATGGCCATGATCATTTTAAAATCCTCAATTCTAGAGTTGATATTTGGTAACACGGAAGTTCTGTATGGTCTTTCATTTGTCATTGCCGCAGTTTGGCATGCCTAAATGTATGTACCTAAATAATATTTCCAAGCAGAGACATTTTTATGCTGTCAATACGCCGTTTAGACGGCTATATTACCACTCTGTTGAAATAATGTGCAATTTACAGTACAGTGTGTAGTTAGTTGCGTTGAGAATGAACACGACAAGGTGAAAGTATATCCTCTTTTTTGCTTCAATAAGGTATATAAAATCAAAGTACTTCCATTTAATCCCAAAGCAAAAAGAATGTTATCATGAGTCTGGATAAATTCATAGAATTCTCCCATCAAAGATATTCCTAATAGGTCGAGTATAGTAGGTATTTCAAAACGAGGCTCAAATGCGTGTAAGCATTAATCAATCATTCAGAGTTTATGGCCGTAACTGATTCATTTATATGCAAATTGAAACTATGAGTATAAATTAAATAGATTTATCCATAAGTAAAATAGGCAACATTTTTAACAACAAAGAAAATGCGTAGAGAAAAGGAAAGTGATCTTCCGGTATTTTTCTAGACTTTTAGTGTTTGTCACCTTCACTATGAATTCCTTTTGGCTATTCTTATGGGAGCGAAATGATTGGTAGCGTATTGTACAACAATAGTGTAAGCGTAAGCCAAAGCCTTTAGAACGGAGCGTGTACGCGTAATGCGTTAGCATAATAATATTTTATGAACCGTTGTGGGTTTTTGAATTCTTAGAATTACTTATTGAAAGATATTACAGACATTTCTCCTTTTTTATCCAACTAACGATTGAACTTAACAAAATTAACACGTAAGTTAATTGAAATTTTAAGGTTGTGACTTGTAATTCAAAATAGAAAAATTCGCTTTGGTAGTTAAATTTTAAATAACTGCATAGGTAAGCAAATACTTGTTTGTTTCCAATCATGAAATCAAATATAGTAAGCACATTGCTTTTCTTCCCTATTGTCATTGTCACCCACTTTCCCATTGTAGGATTTGCCAAACATCATTTTTACTTTCATTTATCTGCCTCCATACTTCAGTTTTACTTGGCTATTGTTCCATCACGTTCTCTTTTGATAAACATGACATCTTGGCTGCTAAAATGTTTCTTTTATGGTTGTTTTACTGTAGTGAGTTTTGTGCCCGCCTAGCTTCTTTATTTCACAACACTCTACGACTTGAATATCATATTTTTCCTTTTACGTGTCAATTAATTCTCTAAAAATAAAGTTGACGGGAAGGGAAAGTTATGAAGTTTCATTTGTGTTTGCTTAATGCTTATGGTTGCGTTTAGTAAACAAACCTTAAGCAACCCCTAATGGTGATTTAAACGAATTTGATTAGAATCATTTGTGTTTTTAACCTTGTCTTATTGTGCGGATTCGAATTACTGGTGCCAGTCAATCCCCTTCTTTTTACGGTCACCTTTCCATTTTAGTAATTTTAGAACGAGGACAAAACTTTTCCGGAATATGTTTATTATATGCATGGTGGTGGAAAGACATGTCCATAGTTGTGGAAAGAGAAGGGGTGTGAGAAGGATGCATCTTTTTATTCTATTTTGTATCTAATATAAAGAATTCGACTGACATGGCTGGGCTAGTAATTAGCGTCTACGTATCGATTAATGATCGAGTACAAATCGGAAACTCCAAGATAGAAGCTGGAAAGTTTGTTTTGCTACTGGCTCTATCAATTACCAAAATTACCTCCTATGGAAAGCCTAATTGACTGTACTAAGGCACATTTGACTCACAGGCAGACTAGAAATTACACAGGAAATTAGAACACATGCTGCGAAGGATTTTTTCGCTATTTTGTTGGATCTGGATTTTTATAGCTTTCAGCTCTCAATCTGATCGATTTGTACAATTTCAGAGTGTTGACAAGATAAAGCAGATACATAAAGACACCTAGTTAGTTATATCTTTGAACGCTAAATATTTATAAAATGTTTTTGAACATGAGCATTACATAGATAGCTTTATAGTTTCGTTAGTGTTGGGTTGTTTCTTGTTAATCTGAAAGAATTTTACGTGGGTTGTAGTAGATATTTATCGTCCGATTTTTAAAAATTTTAATACACTTTGCTGCTAATTACAATGCAATGAGTAGTTGTGAGGATTTTAGTCCTTGCTTTAGTATTTTATTGTACTTTTGTATTTTGAACCAAATGTATACTCCTCCAACATGTAAACGTACCTAGAGGGGTTAAAGCTGGTAACATTAAAACAAATGTTAATGCGAAAGGAAGCAAATAATGCGAGCATCACATGATAAATTCCCATAATGATATGATCAATTCAGACCTTTGAATGAAGAGTAAGGGTGATCAAAGTCACTGGTATAAGGATAGTTAATGCTTGCATGATTGAATTATACAAACACGCAGATTTACTACCGTTTGGGTTTTCTGTATGGAAGCTATTGAAGGTTAAGGTTAACATTGTCCATCTTTTTTGAGGATGATTCATACTGATAAACTTACATTAGTTTTGATGTTGGTCTTTATCATTGTAACATACGACTTTGTATCACGACCTTTTTCTAATATTGAAGGATTGCATGATTTTCAGGAAAAGGTTTATTGCATTTTTAGAAATGGGTTGTTTGCGGTACTGGATGAAGCTAGTTCCCAATAAGTTGGTAAAAATATTTACTCAAATATAAATCCAATTTTAAAATAGGTACGAGAGGGATCATACAAGTTTTTGCATACGTAATTTTGTATGGGGAAAGGCATGATGACTCATTCTTTACAGTAGTTAAGTAATTTAATGGAAAAATGTTTATAACACTTGCAGACTCGTTCTAAAGCTGACACATATTTTAACATGCTTGAATTTGTCATTGACATAATTTTCAATGTTTTCACATGGTAAAAGTTGACAATATTTCAAACAAGGAAATGTCTGCACATGTGCTATGATTTTATTGGTCTCCTAGTTTTGTGTAACGAGTTGTTCTATTCGAGTGAAGTTAGTTTTTGTGAACTAAAATCTAGACCGGGACCAGTGTATTCTGTTTATATTTATGCTACGTTTATTTATGAGATCTACTTTGCTGAATAGAAAGTAAATAAATTTAAAATTGATATAAAATTAGTATTATTATGATCTCTTTTCTAGCTTATATGGGTGGCATTACTCATGTATAATAATTCATGAGGATGACAATTAAGGATTACGTATTTATTTGCATTTTAATCTGCGTGTGGAATACTGACTAATAGCGAAATGTACAGTCATCCACGCAGCCTTTTGAGTGATGCGATGTGCAAAAACAGCATTGTTTTACTGTGGTGCGATTCTATGATGTTCGCTGTTACTTCTAGCAAAAATGAGTAATGCAAACAAGGAACGTTTAATGTTGATTGTCAGCATTTCAATGTAAGACTTTAATTTTGAGTTGAATATCAACAGAGTGGTGTGTGTAATAAATATTTGCCTGATAAAAGAGCGTGAGTGCTTCACCGATTCAAGCTGAGGTATACAAAGTGCTGGAATCACTTACTTAATTAGAAGAATTGTTGCTTATTAGGATGAGGAAATGTCATGGCCCTGATTATTGAACTAACAAAATAGTAGTTTAGAAATTTTGAAAACTTTGAAACAGTTTAATTCCAAAATATGATTTCCACTTTTCCAGACTTCCTGTCATAGAAAGACTCATTTCTTAGTACTGCGGATAAGTGCCAGTTGCCCAGTACACAGCCAAAATGTCACCCAAAACAACAGCACCTTCACTCCACAAGGTCATTATGGTAAGCTTGTATTTTAAAACATTTAAGTTTGCGAAACCAGATCGATACCACTATTATAACACCTAAATGTGTTTTTCTGTTCCAGGTTGGTTCTGGAGGTGTGGGGAAAAGTGCGCTAACTTTACAATTTATGTATGATGAGTTTGTTGAAGATTATGAACCAACCAAGGCCGACTCGTATAGGAAGAAGGTAAACTAAACATCGATTTCGTCCTTTAAAAAGGGTTGCAATTGCAATCAATGAAATCACAAGAATCAATTATTGTAAAATATTGATTGGAATCTCTAGGTAGTACTAGACGGAGAGGAGGTTCAAATAGATATCCTGGATACAGCAGGTCAAGAAGATTATGCAGCGATCAGGGATAACTATTTCCGTTCTGGTGAAGGTTTCCTGTGTGTATTCTCAATAACTGAAACAGACTCATTCCAAGCTACTCAAGAATTTAGGTAGGTGTAATGATTTTGAACAGTAGTAGCTAAAATTAATCTCCCTCATTCGGGATTCAAAATTAAATCCATTGTTGATTACAGGGAGCAAATTCTCCGAGTCAAAGGAGATCAGTCAGTTCCATTCCTTTTAGTTGGAAATAAATCAGATTTAGAAGAACGACGCAAAGTTAGTAAAGAAGATGCTGAAAACAGAGCAGCAGAATGGGGAGTGCCATACGTTGAAGTAAGTTATTATCTCGATACGTTTCATATTTAAAGTTCAAGAATAGTGCACTGTTACAAATTAAAAGTCTCACGTTAATTGTGTTGTTTATCAATGCTACTCTTTTCCTTTTTCTAGACTTCTGCCAAGACTCGAACAAATGTAGACAAAGTGTTTTTTGATCTGATGAGAGAAATTCGAGTGAGGAAAGATGTTGACGGAGGAGAGAAGGACGGCCCAAAGAACCAAAAGAAAAGGAAGAAGCTAAAATGTTCTATACTTTAAGTCTGAAGAACTTCAACTTTTTTACTTAATGACAGGAGAACTAAAAGTTAATAATAATACGTAAAATGAATCTTTTAGAATCACAAAATACTTTTAAGTTTTTTAACAATGATGTAATGCCATCATTATTTTGTCATTGTTTATTCATACTTGTAAAAATTATCTGGTAACTATTTGTATCTACACGGCAGCCAATGTAGAGATTAGAATGCTTATATGAAAGATTAGAGATACTACACGTCTTGTCACGTATTAATTTAGAAATTGTAAGTTTTATCCATAAACCCCATTAGTAGTAGTTTGTTTTAGCTACAAATACTCCTTTTAATCTAGTTTTAATTGAAAGATAAATATATCGCTTCTTTACTCTAAGTATTTTAATTTAGACATGCTACCGGCCTAGCCAAGTTTTGCAGAAAGTGAAACTTAATAATTTTTGTTAAATGAAGAAAATTATTTACATCTTTTATTTATCGTGTTTTGTGCCATTGTAAATTGTTAGAAAAATTATACCCTACTGTAATCCAGGATAAAAATTTCTCATCTAAAACATTTTAGCCCGGTTGCTTACATGAAAAGTAAAAATAAACGTTTGTTATATAAAATTTTGCAACGAAAGCCTTTTTGCACTTTGCACATTTAAACAATTTGCTAATTAACAGTTAAAAATGAAGATATGATTCATACAATATTCATACTAATTACGTTTGTCAACTTTTGTGATTGAAGTCATTTTATTTCATGATTAATCATAATTGAGTTTAAACATTCATCATTTTCAAGTACATAATGTAAGAATTCAAGGCTCAAGGGTTTTTAATTTTTCTACTTGTCAATTTTCTGCGGAGAATTTTCTGTTGCATTTTCTTTGATGTTGGATCCTGAACTGATCAACGACGACAATTTCTTCTGTACGCAGGAGAATACTGGGAGCTTTGAGCCTGGAGATGCTGTTTATAATTTGTCGGAGCAAGCCTGAATTTGGGTGTTTGTGGAGTAGGACATACTTTCATTGTTCCAGCAAATGCGTTTCCCTTTTGAATTTCCATCCTTTCTGTAGCCGCTGCCGGTTGAATGGATATAACTTTCAAAGGAGTTTCTCCAGCTTGCGGTGGGTCAGTTTTCTGTCCACCAAATGAAACTCGGAGTTGGCGATTGGGATTATTTGGATCATTGGTCGGAGGTGCCATAGTCACACGGAGATTCTGCAAAAAAGCAAATATGAACAGTAATTAGGTTTGGAATGGTAGTTCGGATGAATTCCGATGAAAAATGACTAAACTCACTTCCATCCCTCCCAATAAATCCTGCCAATTCAACTGGATGTATTTCACGTTCCCATTATCGGCTTGACTTGGCTCAGCCCGGTCTTGATATATTGGAGCATTCTTAGCATTCTGTAGCTGTTCAGCAGTCACGTTAACCTTAATTGCTTGTGGAGCGCAAAATTGTGGTGGGCCAAGTGGATTAGGTTGTTGTTGCTGATTCAGGTTTCTGACAGATTGCTGTTGCTGTCTCGGCATTTGTTGTTGTTGACAGGGCGGCTGAATATTTGTAACCGACTGGGATCGGAACTGGTTGGCACGTCCAATTCCTTGCCTGGGTCGAGCACTACTCCCTCCCCATGAGGTAGCTTGCTGTTGCTGCCGGCCATTTGGGGTAGCATAAAAGTTTCCAGACGACTTATCAAGACAAATTGACATATTTAATATTTTTAACCATCATACCACGACTATTAGCAAAAATATTCAACAGATATTAATTGATTACTCACTGGTGAGGAAAATACAGGTGGAGCTCGAGCACCACAATTTCCCCTTTGCTGGATGTGACCATTTGATTGTGATCCTCGTAGCCCTTGCCGGTAACCCTGACTGGGGGTGCACCCAGTAGCCCCATACGTTTGTCCAGTGCCACCCGCTGTATTGCCTCTTCGTGCGTTTTGGTAACAGCCGTATTGATTCATTTTAATTAACTTGAATGATGTAACTTACAAATATTGATTAATTCAATTATGCAGATGTATTATTTGGCTATGCAATGGATAGTTTTTAACAAATACAGAACAAATACATAGACAGTTAGTCAGTTAGTGAAGGAGAAGAGTGAAAAGGAGTAGCGAGTACGTTCTGGCAATTGGATTAGGTAGAAATTCAATTGAACTCTGGCGTTCGAAAGCGGACAATTTAACCTGATTGCAATCTTTTTGAGCTGCATTTTTGTTGTCATAGTGCAAAAATGCTACTATTCAGCCTTTCCTATTGCTCTCTTTCCCTAGCGTACGGTAGGAATGACATACAAAGTAGGGGCAATGTGCAACAAAGTCAGTTCTACAGAGAATTTTACATCAATAAACTCATGTATATTCTAGGCTTTATCAATGCTTGATTCCACCAGCATATTTTAATTTAATGAGTTAACTTTAAATAAGATTTTGTTGAAATAAATAAAAACGTGGTACAAATAATCTAATAAATCTAAAAACATCGTCATTGTAAATATTTGTGAATCAAAATCAGTAAGGAAGGGAGCTTAAGCTTTTCTTCTTGGGAACCGATTTAACGGTTAACCAAGGATTTCTTTCATCTCGTACGCATTGCGGGGGTCTCCTATAATTTGGAGATCCTCTAGGGTAGAATGTTTCAAACCCTGTCTCTTCCTCCGACTGACCCCATCCTGGCCCTTCGTGTTCGCCGAAATGCCTCGTAGTAGGAGAATATCGCTGTAACCGTCTTCTAGGTTGTCCAAACTGGCCATGGCCAGGAACTCCAAAATGATCATCATAATAGCCAAGAGAAATCTGAGGTGGAGTGTACAACTCTTGGACATGTAGTCCACTGAGGAGTGTATACATGATGTCGCTGAATTGCTTCTCGAGTTTGCAAATCCCATTTAATATGATTGTTTGCATAATCTTCAACAGTCATCCCGGCAAACTGCGGAGGCGATGTAACTACAACTTTTCTTTTGTATCGATCCCTTGAAAAATAAAAAATAATGTATAAACATTGGTATTTTAGCCACAGTATTTGTCATTGGATTTTTAAAAGTTTACCACGTTGCATTGCGGATTCCCAAAAGGTTCCAATAGTCCCTTGATCTAATTTCACTTCTGCAAGCTCCATGTCGTTCAAGCCTTGTGTGATAATAAATTAAACTAGTACACATCTCTTCTCGAGTGGAAAATCCTCCTACAACGACAGATCCGTTTCGATCAGTTGTGTCGTATACACATCCTGTTTAAAAAATAAGACAATTCTTTCAATTATATTCTTATAAATTTTAAGATTACCTCTGGCTTCGAATGTATGTTTAGTGCTTACGATTACTAATTAAATCTCCTGGAAGAACTAATCGTTCTTCTCTTAGCACTCGGAATTGTTGATAATTAAAGTTATAGTTGTCGTCCCCTGTTCAAGTAAAATAATATTTAATTAATTTCAAATTTAATCGTCTCATACAAATGTGTAGCGGGTTTTACCTAGAATCCAGGGCAGCTCTTGAGAACCTCTATGATGGAGAGTTCTAACTCCACGCCCAGCCTACAGAAAAACGACAATGAAAATGTGATCCTCAATAAATTAGGTAATTTTGCATTTATCTATTGTAACTTACTAAATGGGTGTGCATAAAAACTGCAAAAAGGTTAATTCCTCCCGGAGGAATTATTCTCTCCGAACATCCTCTGAAAAAGAATACATTTGTTATAATAATTTCTAAAAATGTCTTAAAACTGGTTATTTATATCTTACGGTCCACAATGTCCCATGATAACATGATCAAGCGAAGACGGTGGTATCACCACCGACACTGTTCCTGGAATTGTTTCTCCAAGCTGCAACACACCTGCCTCATTTTCTCTGAAAACACAAATTAGCTTCATTTACGCAAAGGTTAGAATTAATTAAGTCAATCATTCAAGTAAAAATTTACCTTAATTTATCAGTGTAGTAAGCATCAATACTGACAGTCACATTAACGTCTGGAATAACATTTGGGTTGTCATAATGCACTTGAAGCAAAAAGTATTCAGTTCCAGATTCAGACATCTTCAAGCCAATGGACTCAGGGAAAAAAATGCTTCTTCCGTTGACCCCCCACACATGTATTGTCTATAAATTTTATGATATTAAATAATTGGACTTGCATTTATTATTTGTGAATGGCTGGACTTAATGTACTTCTCTGCAATAACTGGTGGGAAGAGAATTTTCCGTGGAAGCTACAAAATAGCATTCTGTTCCTTTGGATCTAGCTGGTCCTGCAAATAAATCATCCGGATCAACTCCAGCAGGAGCCCTACAACGATGCAGCAGCATATGATGAACAAAACCACGATCCTTTTCGGTTGGAAATACTGTGTTCCACTATTTTTACATTAAAAATTCAAAAAGTCCGTTAAATGTGGAATATTGCATAATCAAATCGGATTGCATGTTTTTGTTTTTACCCCAATAATATGTTTCTTAGATTTTGTTGGAGCTTTATGAAAAGTGCACCAGTAAACTGTATCTTGTGTAGGAAGGTTGATTGACTGCGTTATTCTGTACAAATTCATGTCAGATTTAGGATTCTTCTTCCAATGATCATTTCTCACGATGGGATCAATTTCCCGTGGAACCAAGTCAGGATCTGCAATATTTTATTTAAAAATAAATTGAATTATCTGTGTAAATAGAGCTAAAATGGATTGATGATTGATTAAGGAAATACCCAATAAATACACGGGATAACCACCACGATTCTGAAAATGGTATTGCAGTTGGTCATCAATTTCGCTATAAGCCCATATCAACGTCAACGCATCATCCTGTTTTTAAAGAAAGTTTTAAATACTTTGATTTTTGAAGATTATGTTCAAGCAAAGTTTAAATTAACACATCACGTACCGTTATTGGAATATCATGTTCCTTATCGCAAGTATCAAAGGGCCTAAAATAGACAACAAACAAAGGGTTCAGACTTGGGTATGCTAAAGCATGCTATTTAAAAAATTAGGTAACATCTTTGCCTTGAGAAACTCAAAAACGTAGTTCCTCCATGTTGCCATGCATGGTGCAATGTCCAGTCTTGAGATGCATCTACTTCGGGAAGTTGATTGCCAATTGCATGACGATCCTATTCAAATAAAAGCAAAGTAGTATAGTACAATAAATTTATTTATAATTGGAGATTTGGACAAATAATGATTTTAAAATGATAAATTTATAATTGAAATATTACGGTGAAATATGGTTGGCCATTTGGATAGACTCCACCTTATTTGAGTAGTAGTGAAAGAGAAAGTTAGCTTAACAAATAAATAGCGTAAGTGTGTAAATGTATAAAAATGCGCATAAAACTTAAGAGAATGAGTTTACCTATGACAATATCGGCTCCCACCATTTTAGTGCCTCGCTTGAGTTGCAACAAAATTATTAAAATCTTCGTTAATTAAAATTTCATAAAATTTTGAAGAGTTTTGGTTCTTCAGTTATTAAACCAAATTGTACCTTTGCAAGACCCAAACCTACGTAACCTTTTGTTAAAACAGTTACGTTGAATATCACTCGCTTCTCATTCCAGTCAACCAACCACTCGAGATTATATTTTCCATCGGGGTCCAGCGTAACAAAATGCCTGTAAGGATTGTCATCCACAAGATAAGCACTTGTTATGCAGATAAACCATGCAATTAAAATGCATGAAGTTGCGCAGAAAAATGTCCCTTTCATTTTAAATCCGTAATTAGTGGAAAGCGCTCTGCGGCAGAACAATTTCCCTCCAGCACTCAAACTGTCTGAACTGACCATCGGCCTTTTAATATAAATACAAGATTGTTTTTTTTTCACAAAACCTGAAAGTAAAGTTATCTTAGGTGGATTCTATTGCAAATTTAACTTGGGTTTTATTTAGTGGAAGTACTGAAATTTCATTATATTATTTTTATGGAAGATGCAGCATAAGCATTACATTTTAAATTAAAGTCAAGATGGATCAGATAAGCATAACAATAAAATTTAGTGTAGATGTATCAACGGAAATCCAAGTGTGTCCGACAAAAAATAGATGAGCCATTTTATGAATAAAATGAAATACGAACAAAGGATATTTTGGCAGGGTGATTGGAGAGCCCTAACTTGAACTAGGGTTGTTCATAGTTAAGGGCGTGCATACTTATGGACGTTTCTTTGTAAGTAAAGCTGTAGAATGCTGGATGATAAGGGTGTCTAATCGTAAGGGATTCAGGGGAATAAAAAATTGCTAACTAGCCAAGCAAAACCTAAATACATACCTACGTAAATTGGTCAGAATGGTCAAATATTAGCATACAGCCGAGCAAAATTTTACTAGCTAAATAATGATGGACTGATGGAGGCCTGCACAAATAAATTAACTTTATCCTGTTATTTAATTGATGGGTTAAACTATTTATTTTATTTTTGATATCATAGGAGCTATATTTTTGTTAGATAATTACCATTATTGTTATTTTAAGCCTAAAAGATGATGATGAATTAGATAATTGTCGACCTGATATCACATGAATAAATCACAACAAATTATATTCTGACTTTGCAATAAGAAATTTTGCTAACAACAAAGGATTAAATAGTAATATGCTATAAGAATAAAATATTAATTATTTAACAACATAAATTGGCAATTTCAGTGTTAATTTTATTTATTATTATGCAATGACTTTGTTATTGACTTTTATTATTCATTTTGTGCCCTGCAGCATGAATTCATAATCCAATACAGCAAAAAAATAAGGTAAAACAGTTAATAATAGTCGTTTGTTCTTCTATTAGAATGCCTCTCTTTATTGTTGTTTCTCCGCTTGGAACACTGTTCAGGCAAGCTGTATCTGTGGATATTGCGAGGTAGCTGGGATTCATGTTGGAAACCTTCATCTACGGAAATGTAGGCTTTTCCATCCGATCCTGGCAATCTTCCACTCCTTTCAAAAATACCTGAGCGAACTTGTTCCCTTAATTGTTCAGCAGGGTCCTCATAATAGAATCTTGGACATGATGTTACCTGTGGTAGGTATGTTTGCAAATGCTGAAGGGTTTGGCGTGTCTTAAGATCCCAGTTGATATAGTTGTTATAATAATCGTTCAACGTTAAACCTGCGTATTTAGCTGGTGAAGTGATCACCATTTGTCTAATGGACATGTCCCTATTAAAAATGATTAAATAGTTCTCTTCTCAGGGTGATTAGCTATCCTTTTCGAAGCAATATAGAACTTTACAATTTTACATACCATGTCGTGTTTCTAATTCCAAGAAAATCCAAATATTTTCTATCTAGTATTTGGCTTCTGCACAAACTGAACCCGGCGCTTCTGGAGTAGTAATACATGAAGGATGAACACAATTTCTTCTCTTGTTGAAAATCCTCCATATACAACCGACCCGTTCCGGTCAGTATTTGCATAATTGCATCCTGCAAGAATTTGATAAAGCGTAAACATTGTAAATGACAAGATTGGGCAAAATAAATCAAAAGCCTTTTAAATCGTACGTAAAGTGATTTGATCCCCGGGAAGAATTCTTCTCTCTTCTCGAAGCACGCGAAATTGTTGGTAATCAAAGTTGTAGTTATCATCATATTGAATATAGCTGAATTCTGTGTTATTTCTGAAGTGCATAGCTCGCATGCCCCTTCCCGAACTATTTCAAAAAGCAGTATTTACTTTTTTTAAATGGAAAGGATAATTTCAAAGCTAATATAAATCTTGTCACCAATAAATGAAATTACATGTGGGTGTGCAAAAACACTGCAAATATATTAGCTCCTTCAGGGTGGATTACTCTCCTTGTGCATTCTGCAAAATGGTAACAAGGTTCAGGAATGCCCAATATAGTAAGAGTAAGATTAAATTGTTTCAGTCTCTTACCTGGCGCACAGTGACCGTAACTAAAATGACTTGGAGTACTGCGTAATCATAAAATTTGAAAGTTATTGTATTAAAAAATTAACACATTTCAATTTACAATTTAGTTCACTAACCTTGGGGGAATAAGTATGGTTGTGGCGCCTGGTTGTAAATCTCCTAGCTGAAGTGTTCCAACTTCATAGTCTCTGGAAAATTTTTCCATTTCATGTCATTTCTGAATTTGCATTATTTTTTGCTATATGATACGAGGCATTGCATTGGAGGCATATTAGTAATTTACCTTAATTTGTTTGTATGAAACATTTCAAGAGAAACGGTTATGTTAGTAGACGCATTTGATGGAGTGTCATAGTGCACTTGTAGCATGAAATATTCGTCTTCATTTCCCAACATTGGCAAACCTACATTTATATACAAACGCCTTGAAATGAAATCATTGTTGCCAATTTTGTTTGAAAGTTAAAAAAAATAAAGTGAATAATTTTAAAAATATTAACCTGCCACCTCTGGAAAGAAAATGGCCTGATGAAAAATAAAAATCATTATTGAATTTTTATTTTACTCCCAAATTAATTTTGAAATATTGACTTACCCTACCGCCAACTCCCCATACATGAATTGTCTAAAATATTAAAGTAATTAAAAATGAAAAATTTGAAAAAATTAAATATTCTGTATTGTGATTACCTCTCTGCAATATGGAATAGGAAGCCTTGCTGGTCTATCTAATATATAACATTCCTCCCCACCACTTCTAGCCGCTCCGTCGAAAAAATTCAACTGGATCAGCCCCAGGAGGGGCCTTACATCGATGAACCAAAAGGTGGTGAACATGCTGACGATCCCGGTCTGTTGGGAACGCGGTATTGAACTTTGATAGGAAAATAGTTTAAAAGTTAATATACAAAAACAAGGGTTGTTAGTCAATAATACACTAATTATAGCTTACCCCAACAATATGTTCCCTTTGCCAAGTTGGCACTGAATTAATAAAAAAACATGCATTAATTGAATTAGCAATTAATTGTACGCTTTTTAAGGCGATGAAAAATCATTCACATGCATGATTGATCCATCTCTGCATTTAATTTAATTATATAAATCAATTATTGTTGCTGAATTAATTGATACCTTTGTGAAAGCTGCACCAGTAAAGAGTGTCTTGGCCCTCAATTGTTTGTATCTTTCTTGTAATATTAAAAATTTTCATGTTGGATGACTTTTTTGATTCTCTAACTTGCTGTAAGTTTCGTGGAGCCTAAAGTATTTACAACCGCACCAAATGTTAAAAATGTTAATTAAATAAAATTTGAATGTGCCAAACTTTTTTTTGTGATTACCAAGTCCGGGTCAAGCAAATAAACCGGATACGCTCCGCGATATTGGAAATGGTATTGTTTTTCATCATCCACCTCACTATACGCCCAAATAAGGGTTTGAAGGTTGTCCTGCATGTAATTAAAGTTTCAATAAAAAACTAATCATCAGACTTAAGGGTAATTTGAAAGAACATTGCAGTTGTAATTACAGTAATGGGCAAGTCATGATCCTCATCGCAGGTGTCGAATGGCCTTGAAAAGCTCAAAAACGTTTTTCCGTTATTTTCCCAGGCGTCATGCAAATCCCAATCTTGGCTTTCATCCACTTTTGGGATTTGATTCCCAATTGCATATCTGTCCTGCAAAATTTATTCATTTGTTTTTTAAATAAGTAATTGTATTTTAATGTATTAAACATTGTTATTATTATGATGAAATACTTTGAAATATGGCTTTCCGTTGGATATTCCACCAATAATTAAATCACTTCCACTCATTTTCCCTTTCCGGCTTATTCCAAACCTAAAAATTTCCACATTATACTTATAGATATTCAAATTATGATTGAATTTTTTTATTTTAATATTTATTGGCTCTGATTAACTACCCGATATATCCAGTAGTTAAAACAGTCACGTTAAAATTCACACGTTCTTTGGCCCAATCTACCTGCCATTGCAGCAAAAATTTGCCATCTTTATCTAAAGTTTCAGAGTGCCTATAAGGATTACTGTCGTCAGGTGGGTGGGCACAACTATTTTGGATAAAAACGAAAAATAACAAAAAACTAACAAATTTAGGGGAACCGCTGCCACCCTTAAATATATTTGCCATTTTGGCAAAATTTGCAACGTTGGTTATTTTGCTTAGATCTAGTGAAGTAGACGGATGCTTAAGTTGAACTAAAATGTACCACTGCAAAAAATATGATTTTGGCTTTGGAGGTGGTACACTGCCAACACCCAAAATCGTCCAACTGAAGAGTATGTATAGTGTCATACATTTAAACGATGGAAACATTGTAGCAGTGACCAAAAAACAGACCCCTTCATCCCTTTCATATGAAACGCGCAAGTTGGGTTTGGGATTCATGACACGATAAGATAACGCTGTTGCATTTAATAATCGAGAGATGATGAGCAAAACGCCTTGTGACTACTAAAACCCTGAATCTTGCTTGCTTGCATCAATGATTTAGACCAACAGATTTATGAAATGAGTTCAGTTTTATTAATTAACTATTAATTAAATACTGATGAAGTGAAGATAAATGATAAATCGCCTACACGCTTAAGTAGATTTTGTAAAAACAAAATGAAGAGAATCAAAACAGTTTATTTACTAATTTATTAATTGGAGTTATCCATTATAATTGTGAAACTATTAAATCATTGTATTTATTAATTCCTTAAAAATGCGATTTGATATAGTATTCATATTGAACTAGCCATACAAATTCTTTCAGTAACAATAAATACAAGCAATATTAATATTTGCAAATATGAAAACAAATAGAGACAATATGAAATCAAAGAAAATCACGCTTTATAATTTTCTGATGGATTTGTAACTGTAATGTAATGGTAATAATAAAATGCAAAATTATTAATTAGCAAATAGTAGTCAATACTAGAATATTAGACCCCCTAGGTAGAAGTTTAATCACTGTTTACTGGAATTAGTTTTCACATAATTGCTTCAATTTAAATCCATGTTGTTTTACCTGTACTATTTTGAGTAATGGTTTAATTTTTGGTTTAAAATGTCCGTTGTGATTTGAACAAGAAACATAGAACCATAAGTGGCTTTCAATATAAGTTCGTAAATCAACAAGCAAAAATATTGA
>JAANSO010000704.1:0-24873 GCA_036507315.1 Lepidocyrtus fimetarius
ATTGTTAGCAAGAGCCAGGTTTACACAAGTTTTGCAAGAATTTAGCAATAGTCAAAGGATTAACCATATTCGGCAAAATCAACTCAGGATGTGATGATTTTTGGCAGGTGGTGATGAACCTAATGAAGTTGAAGCTAGTGACCCACATTCAATAAGGCAAATAGCAATGATTATTATCCACAAGAATGTGCATTTGATAAGGGTAAACTATAAAAAACATAAAAGTAACTGCAGCCGTTTCAAGTTAAATCTTGAAACCTTTTGAAGTTTCGCAAAAAGGTATCCGCAAAATATCTTAATTTGGGTAAAATTCTTTAATTCAAAACAAATGGAAAAATGTAAAACCAAGGCACTTCTGATAAATTCAAAAGGATTTCTGTGATTAGCTACCGTTAAATAATCTGAATAAAATGAGTCCTAATATTTTATTTAGATTAGTTGCCTTCCATTAATTTAAAAGATTTCAATTTGGTCCAAAAAAGTATTTTTCTTTTCATCTTTCTTTTCAACGCGACATCTGTTTATAAAATACCTTGTCCTTTTTATTTCCATTTTTAAACAAAGTTTCCCTTTTTAATTTAATTTTCTTGGAATTTTCTCTTTATTCAAAAGCTACTTCTTTTCTCTATGTCGTCACTGTTCTTTTTCAGTTTTTAGGTAATGTAAAGTGAAGGTAGGACGGAGGAGTGAAGGGGTTGCACAATAAAGCACTCAATTCAAGATTTTTTTATTTACTAAGATGTCCTTCATTTTTTAAAAAATGATGTAATTTGTCAAATTTAAAGATTCAGAGAACATATATTAATAAAAAAGGAAGTTAATTAAAAGTTGTTTTTGAATTTAACCTTTTATTCCCAATACGATTAAAATTGAAAAGTTCAATTGAATTAAAAATAGAGCGAAAACAAAAAATATCCCATCGAGGGGGACAAAGGTTGTGAGCAGGGTTGTTATTGGTAAAAACCAGCAATTGATATATACCGGTTTTTACCGGTTAAATACTTTTGGACAGGGCATCGGTTACCCGGGAAAAAGTCCAAAATTCCTTGAAGTGTCCAAAACTGTATATATTTTAAATTACGCGCCTTGTTTTGGGGTATTGTGATACATATATAATGTGTATATAAGGGTAGGGTTTTAGTCAGTTTTGGACATTTTGGACGTGGACAGTTTTTCCCACTTTTTAAAAAAACACCCCAACTCAATTCAAGATTTTTTTATTTACTAAGATGTCCTTCATTTTTTAAAAAATGATGTAATTTGTCAAATTTAAAGATTCAGAGAACATATATTAATAAAAAAGGAAGTTAATTGAAAGTTGTTTTTGAATTTAACCTTTTATTCCTAATACGATTAAAATTGAAAAGTTCAATTGAATTAAAAATAGAGCGAAAACAAAAAAATATCCCATCGAGGGGGACAAAGGTTGTGAGCCAAGTCAACTTATCAAATGAAAGAAGCATTTTTGGAGAGAAAACGATGAAATGACTGATGAAGGGTTATTAAAATGTCAAAACTCAACTTCCCACTCAAATCGATGATGAATCGATGATAAATTCATAAAAAAGCTTATTTTATTATGTCAAAATCTTTTAAAATAAATGGCTACCTTATCAAATTAATTTTATTTTTTCGCAAAAATTATCCGTGTTCTTTGAACTCAACTGAATTCATCAATGAGCCATTGTTAGTTCCAAGTGATTAAGTTAAATAACTGCATTTCTCCCTTTTCCCCTGTAGTTTGTATTTGTCAGCAGCTAAATAATTGGTGAAATTTAAATTTTTAGATAAAAAAGTAAAAAAAGCCAATCATTGAATTTCATTCAACCAAAATCAATTCAACAAGTATTTAAACTTTCAAACTAAAATTAGATAAGGTTTTAGTTGACTTGTCACATTTCTAATAAAATTTGTTAAAAATTGGAAAGAATAATTTTGCCACTCTGAAATAATTATTCAATGATGATGTTAACTGTCTTATAGAGATTTTAATTATTATTTATTCAATATTATTATAGATATACATAAACCAATAGCTCTATAAGATTCGCTAAATTCAAGTTTTATAAAACACAAGATGTTGTCCTAGATTTCCCTCAACATTTAACCAACACAAAACATGACAATGATAAAAACTAAAAGTAAGGACTGAACTATTTCTATTTAAAACTTCACAATTGTCAATACTACTGCAATAGGCACACATCAAAACAAAAAAGTTTTTCTATTTTCCTAACCACTTTATTCGCCTAAGCACAGGAAACGGTTGACTGCTCTTTGTAAATTACCCGGAGTTAAGGCACATGACTACAACAATAATTCACTCTTCAAAACTTCACAATCATATCCTTCCTCCCTTCAATTTGCGTGTTTAGATAATGTTAAATTCAAAATTCTGCTACATCATTATCCTCCACTTCTCATTAGGAAGGTAATGATTGCAAAAACATTTTAAAACTAGAGCTTGTCTCCGTTTCTTCAGTAAATCCTGCAAAAAAGTGAATTGCTGTGAAAATTGCAAACAAATTATTTCGTGATCCATTTCAGCTTAAAGAAAGCAATTCTTAAAATCACTTTTTGATGTTCACTAATGAATATGTTCTTTACAGACACACTATTTTTCTCTCTTGAAACTCAAAAATCAATTCAAAGATAAAATCATTGTGTAAATAATGGACTTCAGCTGAAAACAAACTCACTTTTGATCATTTTGTAGCAATTTCTTTCAATAGATAAAACTTTTTGTAGCATTCTATTCGTAGGATAGCACTGATGCGAGAAAGGCAATCAATCTTTAAAACGAAAAGTAAGAATAAAATAAAAATATTATTTTGGTTTGTAAGGTTGACTAATGATATTACCAACTTAATTTTTTACATTTTATTTTTAGTTCCTTTTATAAAGATGGTTTATGTTCAGTAATTTAAAAATTGAAACAAACATCAAAGTAAATGGTACATTTCTTTAATAACTTTTTAAAATACATTGTAAAATTAAATATATTTCCATAAAAACATTTCTGCTCTTGTCCACATATAAAAAAGTATTCAACAGAGTAAAGTAAAAACTACTTTTGTATTCTAGGCTGCTGGTTGCTTTCTGTTCTGTTCCATTGTTTTTGGCATTTCATGGAAAACAAATCAATTTTAAGGAAATTATTGATTTAGGTTAAAATCATTCGGTCAGGGAAAAACACTTGTTGAGGTTTTGTCGTATATTTTGGGACTCATAAAGCTCTTTTTGTTTAGAAAGGTTATCACATTTTCTGGTTTGTAGAGAAAAAACAAAATTTCGGCTGGTTTTTAGTACCTTTTCAATATCTTTAAGTGATGAGTCACTAAAACTAAGAAATATAAAACCCACAGCACTTGTTGCACGTTACAAAGTCCAAATGTTATGAATAGAAAACAAACTACTTTTCTTTCTTAAGAAGAGCCAATCCCAGCAGTAAACTCTATTCAACCGTATCCATTTACTTGACTGACCCAAGGAAAGGTTAAAAGCTGTTTAAGTAGAAACCCGTCCAAATTGAATAAAATTATGTTTCTGACTCATTTATTTTACTTTACAAGACAGTCCCGCCAGGAAAGCGAAATGCATTCAATTACATATTCCTAATAGCCCTGTCGCATCAACAAATAGCCTCGTTCTTCACTTTTTCATGTTAATTGCACAGACTACAAAATAAAGTGTTTTAAAATGCATTTTACACACATTACGTAGCAGAAACAATTTGAAAAGGAACCTACCTTTGTAAAATCCACTTTTAAAAACTTCACAGCCTTGAGATGGTAGTCTGCAAAAAGTCCACTTCTCTTTAAAATTATTTTCCATGCGCTGTTGAGTTCTTTAAATTTTAGAGAGCACTCAATCACAATATTCACTTGTCCACTTCACAATTCTCCTATTAACAGGAAATTTTGAGATTCTTAAAATCACAAACAACTTAACTGATTCAATTTCAGCACTTTTCACTTGTCTACACAGTTCCACTTATCTGTCACTAAACAAAACTGTTCGTCCGTAATCTAGAAAAAGAATGTTGGAGAAGGCGGATTCTTTTGCTTGCATTTTATTTTATCAGAGCTCTCCCGGGCGCATTTTTTATGAATCTGCTAGTGGATTTAGGGAAAGGGAAGCCAAGAACTTTTTGTCACGTGTTAAAAAATTCAATTTGATATGAAAATGAGCACACTCTTTCTCATGGCGCAGGTCAGGCGCAATACAAGAAAAATTTAACCGCCAAATAAACCGTTAAAAAAGATTTTAACTAATAAAGATAGACCTTCCTTATCAAAATCTACTCCTAAAAACTTCACAGACTTGAGAAGGCAATCCAGAGCACGAAAATGCATTTTATAAAAAGTTCACTTAAAAATGATTGGTATCACTTATCCTCCACTAAACACTTTTTTAAACGGGTATATAGCTACTAATTCAGATTTCGGCTGATTTTCTGTTTTGGAATTCTCCATCTCATTTCAATTAAGTTTTAAGAACAAAAACATTTCACTTCTGAAAGCACACGTTAAGATTTTAGCGTGAAGTCGACAGACGTAGATCTGCCCTGCTTCAACGCTTACACTAGACTGACTGACAAAACCTGAAATGATCATAGTAACTTTACAGACGCTGTTGCTGCTTCAGCTGTGTTGAAAAGAAGAGTAAAAAACTGCTCTATACGAGAATGTATGCTGTAGTACGCAAGCGTAGTAAGTTTTTAAAAACTGTGAATGATATGTTCAATTTATGAATGAAACTAGCGTTTAAGCAGCGGTGCTTCTCGCTAAGCACTTTCCACTTGAAGGAGGAATATTGTGAACTTCATTCTGTTGAAAATGATGAAATTTACATGCAATGTAAAGTCTAATCAAGTCGCGAAGTTACTAGAAAGTATTTTTATAATTCTTTTTATTTAAACTCATAATTCTTAACATTTCTAAAAATTAATCAAGACTAAGCATCTAGAACCATTTGTATTTTGCTTTAATTTTAGGTACATTTACAAATTCCGTTTTCTAAATTAAAACTATTTTAAAATCTTGACATTTTTGGTTTTTCCACATTACCCCTAGCTTGTAGCAAATCCTTAAACTTCTTTAATGTTTTTATTTTAAAGTTAATTCTGTACATTAATCATTTATTTGTTAGCTTTTTACAAAATTATTCATGAACTTTTTCAATCCATCTACCTAATAAAAGTAGAGTACGGGACGATTATAAAGACACTTCCGGTCTGCAGACATTTTTGACTTAAATTCTCATTTTTGTATGCAATTAAAAACAAGAATAGTGTTATGTCTGGAACTTAATTACTAATTAATCGCTACACTGCATTTATCCTGCAATGTCAGTTGTACATTTTATCCATTATACAAATAAATTTTATTTTTAATCATTCACTATTGTGTTTTTTATTTTAATTTAGGTTAGGCTTTATCATTTTTATAATAATCGTTTTTATTCTAATTTGCATTAATTGCTCTTGTTAGTACGAGTTAGTATATTTTTATTAGAAAGAAAAAAGGAAGAAAGTTAAAAAACTGCGTCATAAATATCCTCCTCTCTGCTGGAAGGATTGGAAGAAGAGAAAGTTCCCGACAAGGTCCCCGAGAAAGCTCCGTCACTTCCTCCCCCGCCCTTCACCAAGCTCGACATATTGCTTGAGTTGCCGCGTCTCAAATGATGGTGAAAGTCAATCCCCATTTGGTGAATGGGGTTAAGGTCTAATTTCAAAGTGAAAGCGTCCGAGATTTCCGCGTAAATGTTTTCTTCTTCGGTGACATCGTCAAGCACGGTTCCGTAAGGGACCTCTCCCTTAGCCCCTTTCCCTCCTTTTGCGGAACTTCCTCCGCTTCCCCCACCACTTTCGTTAGTAACGTTGGAAGAGATACGGCTCGAGTGAAGGAGGGGATGGTGCAAGTGCGATCCGGTACTATTTTTTGGTGATATTTGATTTGATTGATTAGTGTTAGCAATTTTACTCGAACTAGGTTTACTTTTGGATGAATTTAAAATTATTTTACTACAGGGACCGTTTAAACTACTGCTACTTGTATTACTGTTATTGAAACTACTGGAGCTACTGCAAAGATTACTGCAACTGCTACTACCATTACTTCCGGTAATTATGCTAATATGATTATGACTGCTACTGCTACTTTTACTACCGCTACAAAATACGGAATTGTTAGTGTTGTTAATTTGGTCATTACTGTTGCTGGCTGTGGGGCTACTTGACAAGACGTCAGGAACAGAACGGTTAAGCATTTGTCGGCGACGCAGCGCGTGATGGTAGGAATTACCCAAATGGCTTATCGACTTTGGTTGACTGAACAATTGCAACTTTTTACTTTGCTGCTGTTTTGAATGATGGAGAAAGTTTTGTGAAGGAGATTGACTGAATTGTTGACTTTGAGGAATATTACTTGGCTGTTGTCTTTTGACTTGTGAGTGGAGAACAATGAGCTCCTGCTCTTCTTTGTCTTTCTGCAGGTCCTTTTCAGAAGTCATAATGCTACAAGGAAGGGATAACGGTTGGGAGGAGTCACCTCCAAAGGAGGGATGGAGACGGTGATGGGACGGAGGGCTTAGCAAAGCTGCTGTGAGCCGGTTTTGTTGATCTTGAAGGGAATGACTTGGTTGCTGAAGAAGGGGTTGATGAAGCTGTTTTGGGCTTTTGTTTTTCTTCATAAAATTAAAAAGCGTTGACAATTTTTTCTCCTCTTCTTCCTCATCTTGGGTGAGGGAGATGGACACGCTTTGAACTTCAACGTTGAATGATTTAGACCGGCGGAGAACGTCCTTTCCGAAGGGAGCGGAGTTCGGTCTGAACAAAAGAGAAAGTTTGGAAGGGGTGTGGGGGGAAGAGGAAAGACGAAGGGATTTCTTTTTCTCTTTTACTGAAAGGAGATACGCTCCAGTGAAAGTCCCTTTTGTTGTGTTTTTACCCCAGAGTGTTGGCCGGATTTGACGGCGCCAGTTGTCTGCTTCCGTTCTGCAGTAGCTGAGCGCGTTTTGATATCCAGTGGATTGAATGAAAAGGTCTTCGCTCGTCATTTGAGAGAGGGAAAGGTCGCATTCAAGATCGATTTCAAAGAGAAGTGGTTTCTCCCGCATTAATGTACACGCCAGGATTACGTCTTCTGTGTCCACGCTTTCGATTTGTAGAGCTCCGGTGAAGTCGTTTAACCCATTTGGGTTAACACCGCAAACCATTTTTGTTCTTAAAGGGAGCCGGGAAATCCTTGCCATGGCTGACAGAGGGTAAACGTGCTGAGGATTCCTTCCTCCTCGTGGGGCAATTGGGTAGAAAACACCGGCAGCAGAAAATGGGACGAATAAAACCTACAAAAATAAAGCAAATTACAAGTTTATATAGATTTTATAATAGACTTTTCAGTAAAATGGATCGCCGATTGCAGTTTTCTTTGTAATGATTGAACTTTAAAAATTCAATTTTGTTTTTATTACTTTGTGAAGGAGGACACATCTTTACTAATACGTGCTAAACGTGGAATTAGTTTTGCTACCGGCACCAATCTTTAAAAACTCATTTCACCCTCCCTCTAAAAATTAGCCAGTAGATTAGGGAAATGGAAGCTCAGTCAGACATTAAGGTAGTCTTCAAAAGCGTTATCATCGACATCATTTAATAACAAACTGTGTCATTTTAAAATAAAAGACAGCGGACAATATAAAATAACGGTTAATGAACGGGAAGTGATGTAAAATAAAATGTGTTTTGCAATTTCTCTAAAAACAAAGCTTATTTAATAGCAAACATTACATAAGCGTATTTTATAAATCCTGTTTTAAATCTTTTAAATAAACCTCTTCTGGGAGGGTGAAATGACATGAATTTAAATAAAAAGTTTTTCTCTATAATTTAATTTTGAGACGAATCCTCAGTAGAAAGAGTTTTTACACCCATAAAACGAAAACTCTTATGTTACCTCTCAATTACCCAACAAAAATCTACATTTTAGAATCACGTTCACGTCGTTTTACAGCAAATAAAAATGACAACTGTCAAGAAAAATTTATTTTAAGTGCCGCGATGTAATATTTCCTTTTGCAGATTAAGCCCTCCCCGTTAATCCTTCACTTCCTGCGAAACATCCCGCCTTCATCCCTAAAGCCAACTCGATACTTTTTTCTAGTCTCATCTCATTTTTGTTTTGTGTCATTCATGAGCTTAGAACCTTGTTTACATAATTGTACGGTGGTGTCGGAGATTGCGAAATGAACCATGAATTCATCTTTTTTTAAATCTTTTTTTAGCTTTTGCCGGCATAGATCCTCCTATCTTACGCAATTTATTTAAATGCATTACTAATGCCACTTTTTTAAACTCTGTTTGGAAGATAAGAAATGAAATGCACTCCTTTCGTATTTAACTAGCCTTTTTTATAAAGATGGATGATAATGACATTGCAATCTCTCCTTTAATTCCCATCCATCTCTCCCCATTTACATTCCTTTGCGAAAGACAATCCATCCAGGTCGGAAATTGATACGACGAAGATAAAAATAAACTTAAAATGAATGTGTCTCAAAGATAAATTCACTTATTAAAATAAATTGCTGATGTGACAAGGAAAAAGCCAAAATGGGGTAATTGAGTAAAAATAGTTTTCAAAATTGAGTTTAAAAAGTACCACTGGTCGCCATTTAAAACTTGCATACACATTAGTTTGAAAAGCTCGCAAATAATAAAATTTACCGTTAACCTCTTAATGTCATTAAAAATATGTACAAAAATTAAATACACATTCCCAAAATGATACTTCGATCTTTAGTTATTATAATTGCTAATCTTTAGAAAATTCACAACGGCATTGCAAACTGTATTTGAGCTGTTCACATAGTTTTTCAAGAAATTCTCTCAATCATTTCGACAGTGATTACAATTTGCTAGCGCTGTTTTTTTCCATCAAACAAAGCGTATTATTATCAAGAAAAAATCCCGTTTCCGGAGGATCGCAATTATTTGCCGCATTTGTTTCACGCTGACCCACGGCTTTTCCCAATTATCACCAACTATGTTTTGCTATTGGTATATCATTTTGCAGTTGTTCTCGCAAGGGTCACCCAAGACGGGAAAAAATGAAGCGAGAAAACGCTGAAATGATAGGTGATATCTTATTACTGTTACTTTTCGGTTTTTTATCCTTTCGAAAAACCGAGGATAAGTAACAGATGAGAAATATGTTAATTGTGTAAGACGAAGGAGATGAGGCAACCGGTAGTGACAGGTTCTAATTCATTTCTCCCTCTTCTCTACCCTTTTGATTTGCAAAAACTACAAAAGTGTGAGTCGTTAAAAAAATTACGCTGTCAATTCATAATTCGGAAGAATAGAAAAAGCAGAGCGATGACAAGAGATGCGCTTTTGCTGAAATGAGCCAATTATACTTTTAAAACTTTAAATCCTCTTTGTTCTCTTTTGGCGTCTTCAATTCTTGCCTTCATCTCCGTTATTTTCGGTATCATAACTTTAGTTGCCTTCGTCATTATTTTTAATTTTTAGCTGTTCTCGTGTTTCTTATCAATACTTTGCTTAAAATATGTTTGATTGTATAATATTTAAAGAATTAAATATTTTAAAAAGGAAACAAAACTTCGCACAAACTTCGCGAACATTGTCGGTTTCAAAATGCAATTCTACGTGCAATTTTTTAGATTTCTTGTTTAAATCCAGAAATTGCATGACTTTTGAAATATTCTCTTTGAAAATGACAACAAAATCTGCAATTTTCATTCTTTTCTTGAAATTACACCTGTAATTTACTACATGACCGTACAAGAAAATTGCATCGTTTTCTTACTTTCCTAACCCCTCACGTTTCAATGACAAACTTTTACTTCGCAATCATCCCCACAGTTTAAATACTGGCAATTCTTTTTCATTTCTGCTCGTTCGTGAGTTTTCACATACATTATTAAATATTCTCAATCTGTGAAATATTTTTTTCTTCCGAATTAGCGACTCTAAACCCTTAAACTCTCGCATTCCTTTCTCATTCACCCTTTCAATCCAAAGCAATAAATTTCTATCCTAATACAGCAGAGTTTTTTAAAATCCCGACTATTATCCTCTGTTACGCATTCTTCATTTTGCCTTCTTCGTTCTTCACTTTTTTATGGAGTCGTGAAACAAGTTGATAACGAGCGCAAATTACTCTTCTTTGAACAGAGCAGCAGAGAGAATCACATAAAAATGCTAACTGACTGGAACAACCTCAACTTACTCGCGGCATGAAAACGAATATTGTTCATTTTTCCTTTTTTGCTGTTCTTACATAACTCCAGTAAAAATCTATAAAAAAAGTCTCCATTAGGTTTTAAAGCACTCGAAATTATATTTTAACATTGAACGGACAGTAATTCATGCCATGCGATGATTTAAAAGCCAAAACAAAAATAAAAAATACTAAATTTAGGGCCAAAGTGTAGATTAATCAGCAGCCCTTTTAGTGCAAATCAAAAAATATAGTTGAAAGGTACCTAAATTTTGTATTTACAATGTGCGATTAACAAATCCAAACATTTCTTATTGATTTTAGCAAATGACTTTAGCTGGTCTGGTCTATGACAAATTGCCAAAGGCGTTTACAAACATGGTAATTATTTGCAATGTAAAAAGCCAACGGACAATAAAACTAGACTGTCAATCCCATGTTCTTACTTCTAATTTACTAGCTTCTGATTTAGTAAAAACATCAATACCTATAAATATCAGCTTCCAATAGACAACTAAAAATCTATAATTTATTGCTTCTCCGCGAGAAATATTTTAATAGACGTCATTCGTAACTACCTACTCAGGAATTCTAGTTCAATATAACTTGGAATTATAAATTGAGGAATTTAGAATAGGAGAGACAATCGACGAGTTCTACTTTGCATATTCATATTTTAGTACAGTTCTGATATTAAAAATTGACTTTTCAAGGCTGAGGAAGCAATTATGCCGTTTGGATTGGATAAATTATATGTTTAATTCATATTACACTCTGTTCATGGAGATATCAAAGTACGTATAAAATGTAATAATTGAAAAAGAAATGGGAATTATCGCGTTATCATAATCTCCTCGAATTTTATCTAGGATATGTAAATTTTTTAGTACTTTTTGATAGGTGCCTCCATAATAGAAAAAGATAATAAAAAGTTAAGCAGTAAATCAGACAAGTGATATGTGACTGATTTTGTTACAACCCTACATGCAGGGGGCTCTTAACAATAAATCAATACGACTGTTCAATTTTACTTAAATTCTCTTTCCCTGAAATATTTATTGCAGGATATTTAACAAATTTAACTTTAAAACAGTATTTTTAATTTAACTTTACTTTTATTGACAACTACAAAATGATATCCTACCTAAGTAATTCTTCTATAAAATATATTGTCTTCGTCGCAAAACTTTGTGCACATATCCTTTTCCAAAGAAATTCGTAAATTATAATGAATTTGCTCTTGGATGAATGTTTTTAAGATTCAAGTAACGTTCATTTCCTTGAATAAGGAACCAACCACATTCTTTCTTAATTTAAATTAGAACAACGAGACAAAGGCTAAAAAATAAATTAGTCATAATCACTTAATTTATGTGGAAAAGATTAACCGCGTTAATTAGAATGCCGCAAAGGAGAAGGAATAAAAATTGAGCAATGAGCTTCGATAGGAACGTCCCCATCTGATCATGTACACTTCTCTTGGCCAATAGCTAAACCTACAGTTTTTACCTGAATAACTTCCTAATTAATATCTGCGGTTTTGTATTTTAAAGTGCAAAAAGCTCGCAATATTGCAAATAGTGAAATGAGCGGAATTTTTACGTCATTCCTAAGGTATTCATTTCTACGCATGCATATCAGTTTAACTCTATCTTGATTAATTACGTTTTGCTTAGTTTTCCACAGCCCTCTCTCTTTGGCGTATTATTTTCATCATGTCCAATCACAAAAAGAATCTTACTCTACGGGTACAACCTTTCATTGCTTGTAATTAATTTCCTTCAAAACCCTCTTCCACCAGATAAGCATAAGAAATCTGTCCTCACGTTCCTAAACTTTATTGTTGTTTGAAGTTTGCTTGACTTATTAGCTTAACTGACTGCTTTGTCTAACAACACAAATTGATAAGTGTTCAAAAAGGTGTGAAAAAAATCGATATTTTGAAGGACGTTTGCATTGCCACGTGAATAAATCAAATGACGTGAGTAAAGTTAATTTTGTTCGTATAAATCTAAAACATTTAATTTGCATTGCGGATAAGTAAATTTGGATGGGACAGTAGTTGTCAAAGCTTAAAATTAGAAGAGGAAGTCATTTTAGATTAAAATCTAAAAATATTGAGCTCCATGCAGAGGAATGCGCTGTTATTGGATTGAAACATTTTTTAATGAAGTTATATTATATATACAGTTGTTTGCAGCCTTCATATAAATTACTGCAGTTCACGCATAATTACTTACAAGTACTCGTAATTCATTTAACCAACTGTAATTTCCCTGAACATTTAGCAAGCTCGTGACTAATTACTAATTGCATTTGCATATTTTACTAAATTTTCTCACCTCATTCTCCAGACTAAGGCACTGCACATACTGAAACTGTGGAGTTTGCGGGGATGACAAGCTCCTGGCCACTAACCTCCCTCCAAACCCTCCTAAACTCCCTCCCAAAAAACAAGAGCTTTTCTGAGGAGAGGAGAATGCCGAAGGGGATGAGGAAATTGGTCCGGTGAATCCTTTGTTGGCTCCGCCAAGGTCGGCCCAAACTCCCAAAAGACGCAGGATTGAGCCGCCTTTCATTGTTGAGCGGACGTAGACTGACTTGCTGTTTGGATCTATAAAAACAATATAAAACCCTTAATTAGTTAAATTATCACAATTAAATCAAATTTTAAGACGTTTCTGCAATCATTTTTTAAAAATGAGGTTGTTTAACGCTAAAATAAAAGGCGAATGGCAGTTTCCGTAGTAGTGTATTAAACAGGTACCTCACATTTTCGTCTGGTTAAACTAAATTATTAAGAACGTTTACTGTTACCAGCACAAAGCACACACATTCATAATCATCTTTAAAATCACTCGTTTCAATAATTGTCAATTATTGTGGGCATCCCAGTGAAGATGAAAATCTAATGTAACTGGTACCTTCCTTTAATTAAGTCTTTTCAGTTTTTGCAAACTTTCGTCTTTTTTAAATATTAAAACTTGAATTGACAGATCAATGCATATCAATTTTTATATGTTGCTGTAAAACTTAATATTTTGTGGCTGAAGCGTATTTTTGTCTGGGATTGCAAATGACAATTATGAATTTTAAACTTGATTCTTCTTCTTTTATTGGCATGCAGTTCAATCACTCTCTTTTCTCGTAAATTAGTAATAAATCCTGATCTATTTACTCTCATTATTAAAGCTCAGATTACAAAGAAAACTGTTTCAGAAGCAAATTTAAACGCATTGTTATTTTCATGACCGGAGGGGAAATGGCAGGAGCATCCCAATAAATTAAATGGTAGCCAACGAGCAGAGATTTTTAAATGAGAAACCTTTTCCTTCCTTGTTTAGTATTATTTAAGCCTATTAAAGAAAAACGGTAGATTTGCAGATTTGACGTGCAAAAATATTTCACTTTTTTAATCATTGCCATTTTTGCATGGTCCATTATTATTATCGGTAGCAGTGGGGTAGCCCAGGAAAGTGGATTTACCTGAAGAGGGAAGAAGTTTTTTTTGCAAGAGATAAATCCGGCTATTCAGGTTTTCTTCTTGCATTAAAAAATCATCAGTTCTTTATAGACAATAAATAGGGAGAAGACAACCTGACCAAGAAAACTGAGATTGCAAGGGTTTAGCACAGAGCCTATTGAACCAGAGTTGCATTGTTCTCTGCTGCCTTTCAACCCGTTTCATTACAGAGTGTTGAACGAAGAAAGAAAAGAGCGCATTTTATTACTTGTTGAATAAATTAAAAGAATCATTTTACTAAAAGATATCTTCTGATGCTAACGATGGTAGCCGGTCTGAAGTAAAAAGAACTTGTAAAGTAGAAAAGGAATACTTTTCACTTGCACTGGTCACGAAATGGCAGAGTAATAAAATATTTTGGGAAATGAGAAAGGGTTAAACCGCATTTAAAATAAAATTAGTAGAAGGTGGAGGGGATAGGCATAGTAAACCAGGGAAGACAAACTTAGACAAGATTGAAGAAAAGAAAAAACCAAATATATTTACATGAAAATTTAACTTTGCAAAATGGACGTAGAAAAACAAAATAAACGATGCAATTTGCAAGTGCACTGTTGTTTTAATGTTATGTAATACGATTTAAAAATAAGAAAGCGAAGACTTATCATCGATATTATTTTTGTCACATGAAAAATACATTTTGGATGATACCACGTCTTCAACGTCTGGGCTAAAAGATCCATTTGATGTGGCTTTTTGCAATAGATTTACATGCGACACCTTTACAATTCACATTTTAATGACAGGGATTTTAACCCATGACTTTTTGAACTGTGCTTTAAAATTTAAAATTTTTAAACAACATTTTTAAAAATAAAATTTAATCAATTTGACTTAATCTGTGTAGATTTTAAGACGAAACTGATTATACTATATTAATTATTGAATTACACATCTTAGATTTCACGTCCCCATGTACTAATGACATATTGAATAAAAGGCCGCAAGCCTTCGTAGATACTAGCTTGAAAATTTGCAATTTTTTGCAAGTCTTTTGAATGCTTTGATCAATTAAAACCTTTACTGAAAGCTAAAAGATTGTTTTTGTCGGAAAATTTTAATTTTTGCAAAAATTATTTGCAATATTGCCAAAATATTAGCATATTCTTTGTCTACAAGCTATTCCCGTTTGAATGATATGCAACTTGCCATGTTGCAGTTTAAGATTTTCTAACTGTCACTTCCAACGGCCTACCCGTTGGTCCATAATTGCTGAAAAACTATACAGCTTTGTCCGAAGGTCCTTTTTACCTTCTTACAACCTTTCTAAATTTCGTTGAAATCCGTTGAGGCGTTTTTGACTTCTTGTGGGAACAGACAGACAGACAGACGGACGGACAGACAGACGGACAGACAGACTAACATACTGATTTCATAACTAGCTTTTCAAGCTAGTAATAATCATATTGCGGCGTAATTTATATTTTGCAAAACCTTTAAATAATTATAAATAGCAAATTATTATATGATTTTTAACACGAGGACAAAACTCTGTGGTAAAATAACCCCAGCCATTGCAATTTTAATTATTAGTATTACAAAGCTCATTTGTAAACAAAAGAGGATTTCATGTGATGTATGACTTGCAAGGATTTAAAACGATGGCGGCAATCATCATCGCCAAGTAAAGAAGTTCTACAGCAGAAGTCAGCCCAAAGAAAACAAATGAGCAACACAAGTTCTTGTTCTTGACATTTTCTTTCAACTTTAAATAAAAATTCATCTCAACAAAGAAGTGAAAAAAGCAAGTTTTTATCTTTTGATACTTCTTCGCTTTGGCAAACTTGTCATTTTGTTTATGTTTGTGTCAAGTTTTGTTTCTTTGTTAAATAATCAGAAGAAAGGATTGCTTACCATTTGAGTCGGTGAGTTTGTAAACTGGCACATCAAATTTTGTAAGGAACGCGGGCACCCTCGCGGCTGCAACTTGACCCATCGACGTAAGCGTCATCGCGCACTCTTTCCCCTCTTGGTTTAAAAGGGTAAACCAACCTGTGCAAAAAACAAAATCATTAGAAATAAAAATTTTACATTTAAAAGCAAAACCGTGCAGCAGCATCCCTCTCATCTCATAGATTTTTTTAAAAATGGCAAAAAACATGAAAAGTCATGCAAAATTTTAAAACTGGCCATAACTTTGATTTGCAAAAATGATTTTGAGCTTTAGGCCGTTAGTAAAAATTACATTATAGAAGCTTACAATGTATTTTAGATTCATTCTCCTTTTGTCAGACTTGACTCTTTTGACTTAGTAACTCAACCGATTTATTTCTCCCCTTGTGGGTAATAGCAAATGCCAGATGTAACATAACATAACGTGACAAACATTTTCTAAAATATAAAATATTAAAATATTAAAAATAAGGGCGTCGAACATTTCACAAGGGGAGCATGTAATATGTATTATGTCTTGTTAATTTAGGTCGGTGTCCATTTCAAGTTACGGCAACTTGCGCCAGTTGAGAATAATCATGTGATATAGGAATACATGGCTAATCTTTGAATCCACTTGATTATAAGCTTTGAATGATTAAAGTAATTTAAGATGAATTCCTAGTAAAAAAGCTCCAAAATTATAAGCAAATGGTCTCCCTCTCTTCTTTTAACCTTTCATTCTTCAAAGAAGCAATGACATTCAATCCAGTTTGGTCAGTCAATCTTTCACTCTTTATAATTTGCAATTTTCATCTTTTCAGCCGATTCTGTGATTGTGTTACCTGTTTTCAATCTTAAGAATAAAATACGAGTTTAAAGTTTGGACTGACATGCAAAGTTTTAATAAAATCTCCCTCTCTTTACTCAATTCAACAAAATATTTGCTTAAAAATCGCACTTTGTTTTATCGCGATCCTTTCTGAATGCAAATTTAGACGCTAAAGATAAAAATGCTGTAATGCAAGAGATTTGCAAGTGGGGCGAAACTTTTAGAAAAACCAAATCAATACTAAATGCAACCAATTTTAACAAATGACGATTTTGGCTGCAGTCGCAGGTTAACAAACTGTCAATAAAAAAGCTTTAAAATACTCATCATTGGCCAAATCATTGTTTTGGTCAACAGATTTGTTCCTTTTTGAAAGGTTTTTAAAAGGATTCTCTCGTTATGTGAGATAATAATTGCGACTTTGATATGAAAAATAATACCCAAATGGATTATTGCAATTACTAACTATTGCCCTAAAAAACCGGGTCTGTTTGTTTCTTTCTTTTGCGTAAAGTGCAAACCAGTTACCTACTTACGCATTGATATTGAAAATGGAATTGAAATGGCGGTAAATTTCTAATATCAATTTCCGTGCAGTTTTCTTCAGATAATTTGAATTATTTTGTCTTGTAACATTATTTATTGAACTTTTTGATCCTACTATTCTCCACTACAATCTTTAAATATTTATAACAAATACAATAAAAACAATAATAGCGGTTTCCAATTCGCCAACAAGTTGTAAAGGACGAATAAGCAAAGAAATAGTGACTGACGAAAGGAAATTGGCTCGTATACCAAGGCCTAACTACATCTGATTGAGCATGATTCCCAATCATAACGAAAAATTATATGCAATTGTTTTAATGTAATTTGCATAGCATTTGATTAATTTTGTTTTTTCAGCATGCGTTCTTTATACTAATCTTATGACTTTGTCCTTCTTACGCAAAAGAAATTCCATTGGTTTTTAGTTGAAGGACAAAGAAGAAAAAAGATGAGATGAAGTGGTGGAGATGAAGAATATCAATGCATTCGTTTGCAATCATTTAGATAGCTTTGCGTAGAATTGCGTATAAAAAGCTGCTCCTGTCCGTGCCTCATCTGTCGCAATTTAACCTTAAATGAGTTAACATGACTTGTGCGTTAGTTTCGTTTAACTTTTCATCCCACTTAATCTTTCGTTTTTTTTTACTAAAATGCAAATGCATTTTCTACAGGAGCAATTCGACAGACCTGAATGCCTTTATATGAAAGAATGTTTGACAAAATATCTTTGACACGGAAAACATTCCGTTTTTAAATTTTCTGGTCGATAAAGAATTTTAGCTGCGAGTTTAGACTGGCATCACCTAGGTCTAGGAAAGTTTAAGTAGAATTATCAAAATTATAAAGTAGAGATCTTCATCAAAATTTTAATGGAAATTGCATGATCCTAATAAAACTCTTCATATTTCAGTAAAATATTTTTTATCTAAAGGTATATTCGTAATCATCATCGTTAATTAAAATCTATTCAAAGTTTCTTTTGTTTTTTTAGTAAAAATTGTAACCCGATTATGTGGATTTTCTGTATATTTTTCTTTTTTAAACTTTTTTGTTTTCATACAATATGATACATTATTAGAGTTCAATTAACCTTCCATCGCCAGTGGATTAAAAGCAAAAAATCCTTTCTATTTGATTTTGCTGCTCATTTTTAATTGTTTTTAGTGAAAAGAGTCATGTTTTTTAAAAAATTAACTTTGCTACTTAATTTTCCTTTTACTTGTACAGTTCTGGTATTACTTCGTGCCCTGAAAACTAAAGTCTTAAAAATAACACATTTTCTCGTGTGTGGCTTTTGGCACTCTTTTCACTAGACAACAATTGAATAAAAAACATAAAAGCTGTTTGTGAAGCGACAAAAGAAAAAATGTGAATTTTGTCACGATTTCCGCTACGTTGACAACTCTGAATATTTAATTTTTGTCATCATCGGCATGATCAAAACCATTGTTACTTTTTTAACCCGAAACACTGCCTAAGCACCAGCGTCATTCATGTTTACCCGTTCGATGACACTACTTCGTCATCATTTCTCGTCCCAAATGATTCAGGCGATTCTTTGTTGGTTACTACTTACAAAACCTATCCTTAAATGTCTACTTTCAAGCTCCTTTAAAAGTATTTTCAGAGAACACAGAATCTTCAAATAGAGTTTCCAGTATTTAAACAAATTTACATTTGAGCTTTGAGGACAAACAACCTTTGAATACGCTCATTATCCATAATCTAAACGAATAATGATTCAATAAGTAAATAAAAAACAATTCTTTGTTTGATTGGTTATTGATGTCCAAAAATACAAAATACCCGTGCCCAAAAATCTAAATTTGAAATAAATCCTTTGGTTTAATAAAAATAAAGTCGACCTTTGAGGTATCCATAATAAGATTTTATTGATGATCATCTTCGAGATTTGCTTAAAAAGTGTAGTTTACTTTGTTGCAAAGAACTTACATCAACTGAAAAAATCTGATCTTTGAATTATTATGAATTAAATTCACAAAATTATGAATTACAATGAATTAAAATATTTTTATGTAGATTATTCTCAAGGAAAACTATCGTGTTTGCACAGAGTTAAATGACATTCCTTTTTTAAGTCCAGATTGACTTTGGGAAGAAAGACAATGTTATGTCTGAAATAAAATTTGATTTCTACAAAAAAAATCTGCATTTGCGCAAAAACATCAATTTTAAAGAAAAGTAAGAAATGCGATAGGTGCGATTATGTAAAAACAATGCAATAACAGATGCATCTATTTTAATTGAGTTTAAGCTAAAATTAGGATAACTTAAGGTCTCCAAGACTATCAGCTATTTGACTTGCAAAAATAAAAAAGGTTTAGGTTTAACAATTGAAATTAAACGAATAAACCGCTGTGTCAATTCTGTCAGTTCATACAGTTAAATTTACTTAAGTTTAACAATTTTGTCATTGGCATCGCCAATTACGCAACGCTTTTATTATACCTTGCAAAACCATTTATTAGATTTTTAAATATCAAGCTGAACATGTTTGTATTGACAAAGTAATACATGGTACATTGTTAAAAGCACTTAAATTTAGCAAGTTCATTTTTCCAAATGACTTATTTTGTGCAGTTCTTAAAGCTACGGAATCCCACACGACCACACAACACTCGCCTTAACCGCTATATGTTTTCAAATGTTGCAAAAATTGAGAAAACTTCAAATTTGTGCAGAGAAGGACAATAAAACTGATTGAATTTAACTTTTTAGGGATATGTGCAAAAAGCATTTTTGCAATTTAAACAATTCTCTCACTGTTAAAACCAAACTGTGCTAAACACACGGCTCAATGACGCAATCATTCATTAACAAAAACTCAATTTTGTAATCTCTTAAATCATTATCAGTTTGTTTTTCTCATTGAGCAAACGACCAAATTACAAGTTGTCTACCCATTCATTTAGCAAAACAAAGGCTATTTCACTTAAAATAATTTTAAACTACGGTTATGTTTGTTCTTGCAAACGCAATTATCATTTGATTTTGTTTGGAAGTAGCCATGAAAACCACGGCCAATGCGCCAGCCGCCACTGCCACCAGCAGAGGATTTTTCCAATTTTATTTACTTTGTCAACTCCCATTTGATGATGGCGTAAGATTTCATTCATTCAATTTAATGAATAAGTAGAAGACGGAGTAGATCCTGAAGATACGCAATTGACAAGCGTTATGGCGGTGGTGGTGGTAACCCAGTGTGATTTGATGCTGATAATGACTTGATCAATTTTTTACGATTTTTAAATGCGCTTGTAGCAATTTTGCGTTGCCAAGTGGCCCTGCATGGCTCTTGTCTCGCTTCAGATCTTCACGATTTCTTGTTCTTGCCAGATCACCCATATCTGATTAAAATGAGTAATTACGGCTGACCAATTTATGTCGAATAAATAGGCGTTATTGTTATCAATTATTATTTAAATGGTTCAATGGAACCAACTACACAATCATTAGAGACAGTTTTGGAAAATGTGCATTGTCACTACCGCGTAGTATTTTTATTGCTCATGAACGTTCACAAGTGCCTGGTCATGCCGGCTTCTTAAAAATCAATGCTTTGCTCAATCATTCAATCATGTTTAAGTAGCCTTCTTTTTATTGATTTTAATCGAGTTCTGCAATCATTTTCGCAGACAGCAATGCAGAAAAGTAGCTTATTTATATTTCTTGGAAAATTTGAGGGAAATTCTATATCTTATCAAAGAACATTTACTTTTGTTGTGAAATATCTTGACCATCGCGCAAATGTTCAATTTTAGATTTGCATAAATAAATCCGCCATAAATTTAAACATGCTGAAGTACTGTCACTACATTGACTCAAGGTACCCCGGAAAATCCTCCGCCCTTCTCCTAAAAGACGATAGCGTTCTGCAACCGCTGAGCTCGGCGATAACCTACGGAAACGTTCTGTTCAGCGCCTAGAAAAGTGAAGAGTTGGCCACACAGGTAACATCTCTGAATTTCATCTCAAATTTTTATCAGCTTGTCTTTTTTATCAAAATATATTCTTCCAAATTAAAAAACCGTTTAAAACAGTACATTTTCTTTATCTTGAGGAAATCTAAAATATTTCGTGAAGTTTGTGAGAGTTGACGTTTTTTTGCGTGTCATTTCAAAACGAATTGTTTTCTTTTGTTAGATAATGGACTTCAAATTGAAAGATGAAGGTCTTTCAAAGGAACGTGACTTTTATTACAAAAAACTTCGTGACATTGAAACACTTTTGAAAGTTATGGAGGATGGAATTAACGATCCCACAGTTAAGAGAATCCTTGCCATTGTCTACGAGACTCAGGTATATTGCAAATATTTATATTCTATTACGAAACTTCTGAGTAAATTGCTAAAAACGATTTTACAAAAATTCTTACGATTTGCAGCTGTTGCTTTTAAGAATCTTTCATTTTGAATATTTTTTTAGGAAATCCGCAAAGTAAAAAAGAAGCGGGGTAAGAATATGCAAAGAAGGGAATCGGAGGGAGGGAATGAAGAACTGGAAGATTATGTTTTGATTACTACGCCTCATTTTCTGGATCGTCAAAAACTTGATTTTCTGAATTAATTAATCCAGTTCTGCTCTGATTTCTTTTCTGTTCTAGTTCAGGGTATGTTAAAAATAACATTTTTGACAATTTTGCCTTGACAGATTGCATTGCCTGAGATTTTCGAATTTTTGTTGTTTTCGAAGTAGTTTTTAACGACACTGACTGACCAAATTACTTCATTTCCCCCTCCCTCCTTTTCAAGCCCATGAAATAAACTACTGTATAAATGGCGGGTAGCAGATGTTCTCGTTTCATTCCTACTACTCCCGGTTTTTAACAGCCAATTTAATCGCGTAAAGAGCTTAATAGCCATACAATAAAACCAAATTGCACCTCGAAATTTTTACCAGTTTCTGCGTTTCTTCCCTCAAGTCAATTTTCAGTGGATTTCACACACATGTTACCCAAAAATATTTCAAATTCAAGGAGAAAAGGCTGAATCAAGATTAAAAGAGGTTTTGATTTCTGATCACTTTTTATATAAAAACCGGCCATTTATCATTATCTTTTTCTTGCCCTCTCATTGTAATTTCCTTATTTTGGCGCTTTCATTTCATTCCAGACTAAATTACGATTAAACAGTAATTAAATTTATTTATATTTTGAAAGTGCTTAAGGAAATTTTAGGTTAATCACATTCAATTTGCAAATCGGACTTGGAATTACTATATTCGTCTTCAAAATACTAAATTTCCATGTTTTTCATTCTTTCTTCACTCCTCTACCTAAACAGTACAGAACAATTGTTGATTTAATTTCGACATGTCTTTAACATTGACGATGGTAAATGAAATCTTTGAAAATTTACAATAAATTAACTCAGATCAATGAAATGACAGTATGTTTAAAAAACTGGTGAATAGCAGTTGATAACGATTGTAAAGTAACCCAAGTCAGTTCATTCTTAAATTCTTTTTGATTGAATCGTTCGTCCTTAGAATGAAATGTGACAGGTGAATTGTGGACGGAGTTGAAGGGTGAAATGACCAGATCGTGTTAGATTTGAAGCTCTTTTTGGAATGGGAAGTGAGTGTTGCTTTTTACAATTAGAATTTCATTTCAAACTCTTCAATACAATTAAATAGAAACAAAACAAGATTTTATTACCAAAATGATGTAATCATCGAGATCCTCTACCTAATTTGAATATTATCGCAATTCAACATTCAAATAACCGCGACGTGATTGATTTTTTATAAAAAGATAAACAAGATAATGAAGATACAATAACGCCAAAAACTTTGCAAATGAGAGAGATTGGATTTCATCTTTTTAAAAAGAAAGTATTGACAAGTTTTTTACATAATCATATTTATTATTCAATAATTCCTTCCTTTAATTTCCACAAAATTAATTTTTGTAATTGAATTTTAAATAAAAAAGAAGGAAAATTTTATCCGTTATCTTCAGCAGGAGCCAACAAAGCTACCACAGAAGCCACAATTACAAGGTTTAATTCGCACCCCGAAGGGTTCAACTTTCCTTTTAACAGTACAAGAACAAAGCGTACTATTACATAAAACACTTCCCCTTCAATCAAAACTGTAGTTATTTAAGAGGAAATCATCCGTAGAGAAGAACGCAGAAGTCAGAAAGTGCCAATCAATTGAATAAATTAAATTATACACTGTTATTGCAGTTGTTTGTGTGAGGCAAGTTAAAGAAAACAGGAAGCACGAACTGTCCCTCTAAACTTCATCATCACCTTGCACTAGTCATTAAAGCAACATTCACATAACCAGTTCTGCATTTTAACGGCTAACGCATCAAAACAAAAAATAACCGCCAATTAAACCACTTTTTGCATTTATTTAAAAAATATTGAATTTTTTACAAAACGTTGCGTTGCAGTCACCCTACAAATTAAAGCTCAATTGATTTTTTCAAAGAATGACACGACCAAAACATGAAGATGGTGAGTATTTTTATTCTTGCTTGTTTTTATTTTTACGGTTATTAACCATTTTTTAAAAGATGAAACCGAGTTAGAAACAAAAAAGATAATGGACAAGTTATAATAGTAGCAGAATTTTCTCGTAATTAAATAGTCAAATGTCTTACGTTCTGAGAGAAGCTCCTGCGGTCCCTTTGGAATTGCATTAAAAATAGCAAAATATTAATTTTGGCGAATGGAAACCTCAGCATCTGCATTACTTAAATTGCTTAAAATTTAGTTTCTACAAACCTGAAAATGATCAAGATCATGCTGGAGTTATTTGCTTGCTGTTCTTAATTTGGCTGCTATTGCAACAAGTCTTTACCTACAAATTGAAATGAACTGCAATAATGTCTGATATTTTAAGAGCTCCGATCACATTCAAAAAGAATTTTTCTTCTTTCCTTTTGCTCTAACTCTATCGTGACTGTCAGCGTTTTTACAAAATTAGAATTCACATCACAAATATCTGCTTCGAAGTCAATACTTTAACAATCAAATTTAAACTTGTTAGGATAACTATGAAGGGACTTGAGTTTCTGACCAAAAATGTTTAAAGATTGACACATTTCATTTCTATTTATATTTCATTTTGAACGGTCATCATCTCACAAATAAATCGCATCGCCAGACAAACCAGAGTCGATAAGTTCAAAAAATCTTTTAGAATTCCTGAAAACAGCAAAATTTAAGTTGAATTTCAACTTTAGACCAAACCTGACAGTGTAGACAAGGAACGGAAAATCCCCACAACTGATATTGATCCGAGATTGTTTTTTTTATTCTTTGATACAAAAGTGACTTGGCCTACCAACCAGTCTCTCTTTTTAACAGTTGATCAGTTTGGACCATCATTTTCATCTGTAGTCAATCTTCCTTCAACGAAGAGGAATAAAAAATGTTAGAATGAAACTGGGATATTCAATTTCAAGCTAACTCTAATTGAATGACAACCCAGGGTGTAAGGAACTGATATAAACCGCCCCGGGGAAACTTTTTAGCTCTCGTGATCTTCAATATTATTTGCACCAACAAGTCTAAAATGTACCGTACCTTTTGCAAATCAAAGCTTTCGCAAAAATATGCATATCACGGTACAATTGTCCATGCAATTTTGCATTTTGTTTTTTTGTCTTCTTCACTTCATAATGTCCCCTACTTGAAAAACGCAAAAAATTGAAGAACTCTGTGCAGCTTTGCTCGTGTGTGGGTGAAAATAATTTGAACGCCTTGACTTGGAGCAAAGTATTTTCAGCTTTAAAAAGGAACAAACAAACATCATAAAATATCCTAGCTCATTTAGTGATTTATTAGGCTTTATAAGTCCACAAAAATGACAACAATGGA
>JAANSO010000705.1:0-24752 GCA_036507315.1 Lepidocyrtus fimetarius
ATTAAGCGGGCTATATACCACGTTAGCAAAACTAACGTTTTGATCATCCGATGTTCTTGCATGAATCATATACTTGATTAAATTATCCGAATTTGAGTGTAACGTTTGAGCTTCAACAATATTTGTAGTAATAACTAATCTGCGGTTAGCAAAAAATAAATCGATTGAATCAAATTTATATCCTGCTATCAATCTTGGATATGAAACTCCCAAAATTTGTTTTATTCTTTTGCTTGGAACAAGTTCAAAGTTCTTTTCCCCTTCTAGTTCCAAAACTTCATTATCATGAGCAACAAAACTCAAGTCCATAAATTTCTTTTCTGCAAAGGCAGTATTAAAGCTGGTAACTAATCCATCTGCATCTGCACTTGTTGGTTCGGATAAATGAAAAATTAACATTTGAGGATAATTTACAACTTCAAACACTATAGGGCTTCCAACAGCAATTTTATTATAAGAATGTCCATTATATGCATACTCTGCTGATACAATTTCTTGTTGATACTCTGCATCGCGAAAACCAAAAGTAAGTCGAAACAAGTCTGAAAAAATGACACCGTAGTTGGCTCCATACTCTTGTTTTACTTGATAAAAAGTCTGTGATCCCACAGTAGATTGTAAAATTTCAACTTTGATTCCATCCTGCTTGTTCTTTTCATTGAATTTTGACACAATTTCTTCTATTGTATCGTCAGATTTTACAAGTTTTAAAATTTTACTTGGTTCTGGCAGTTTTTCAGCAATCACTTGATTATCATCTGGTTCATAACCAAATACTTTGTGACATGGTTTGTAAAACACATCAGTCACTCCCACTTCATAATTTTTATCTGGAAGTACAATCGGTGTCTTAAGTATTGTATAAAAATTTGAATTTGTGTTTGTACTTGATTGCTGTTTAGATGCGTGGCTTGAAAGTACAACTTGATGACTTCTAAGACAATCCATTATGGTGCTGGTATCATTTCTCTTTCATAAAAACTTCCAATGATTGGTTGTATGTTGTCTCGTAGTTTATACGTTATTGGTTGTGTTGGCAAAACTTTTTCAACAAAAAACTTTTCGTCAGTGTATTTCCGGGAATAACCTTTGTCAAAAGTTTGCTTGGTCATACTGATGCGAACTGGATCTCCTACACTGTATTTAGGGGGTTTCATTGGTTGAAAAGGGTTTTCTTTAAAAAGTCTGTTCCAAATCATTTCGTGATTCTTGTCGAGAATAGCTTCATTGGGACTTGTTCCTAACCCACGATGTGTTGAATTATTGTAATTGGCGACAACCTTTTCTAAAACATCTTTCCATTTTAGATTTTTCCGGTGGGCAAAGATTCGGGAAAATTTTTCAAAAAGTGTGCGTATAGCACGTTCACACATGCTGGCTGAAATTAAAAAATAATTATTTTTTGTTTTGTGAAATGAAATATTGCAAACATACCCTTTATTTCAGAGGAGACGTGATATAAAATTATATCATTATCCTGTAAAAACGTTTTTGTCGTTTGGGCTGTAAACTCGGTTCCTATAATATTTACAAATATTAAAAATTGATCTGCAAATTTTTCTTAAAATTCTTACTTCTTAATCGGATTTATTCTACCTCTGTCAGTCTGTAGATAACTTGGTTTCTTTGGGACATCCTTCAAAAACTTTTTTAATGCTTTAATAATTTCTTGTGATGTCTTTGTTTTTAATGGATATGCAAAAATCTTTCTTGAAAAAAGGTCAAGAAGTAAAATTATATATTTGTACGGCTTGTTATCTTTAAAATATTTTGGAGGGAGGATAATCAAATCAGCACAATACATAAAACTAGCAAAATGGGAAACTACTTTCCTTCTTGCAAATCTTTTTCTGGCTGGAACAAAGGCATAATAGCTTTGTAGTTTTAATAGTTCGTTTTTTACATCTTTAAGGCTTTTGTTTAATTTTCTTTCTCTGTGAAAAGCTGTTGCTCCACTGTAAGCACCACTAAACCTTGTATTAAAATATGCTTGCTTAATGTTTGACATTTTAGATGGAAAATTCTGTAACAACCTACAAACCTATTTTAAAAGCAATTTGCTCTAGCGCGGACTTGAAGCTACAAATGCTTACCCGTGAAAGCAAGCTTGATCCTCAAGTTTTGCTTGCAGCAGTGGATGTGTTAATTAACGTTGACAGACTAAAAGCAGAGGAAGATCTGGGGCAACTTTATATAAGCCAAGTGGTCTCCCCAATTAAGCAGGCTTTACGTGGAGCAGGACCTATTACATACACTGTTACTGTGTGTATAAACTCGTTTTTTGCACCGGACATTGAAAATGTTTTCTCCGTTTTGGATGATGGAATTGAAGCTGTTGAAGCCCAAATAAATTTGGAAAACCGTGTGGACTCTGGACATAGGCAGAAATACAAGGACATTCGATTAAAACTTGCAATTATTCCTGATGAAACTCCTCTTCCATCCATACAGCGTGTCATTAGTCGCAACCAAATTGAGGAGGCGATAGACAACGTTGTAATGGGTGTTCAAGGTAGTCTTCACATGGCAAACAACGAAGAAAATCTTCCAATTGAAATTGCTGACAATGGACCTAACGAAAGGAACCAGGAAAACCAACCTGATATTGTTGTGTTGGAAGAGATCCAACCGGAGGATGTAAATATGGATGTTTTAATAGATGAGATGGTGTACGGACCATTCCCTCCCGCAGCTCAGCCTGTGAATGAAAATGTATCGTTCAACATGGAGAATAATGACTTGGCTCCTTTGCTTCCGGTTGTCCCAGTTGACAATGCGCTGGCTCCTTTGCTTCCGGTTGTGCCAGTTGTTGAGGACGGAGCTGCTGCTATCGAACCTTTGGAAAATGGTCTTGGTCGTCAATTTATTGTCGACATACTTGAAAGATACTTTAGATGTGTCTGCTGTCTTGATACATTCCAGGAGGTAAAATTAAATGTAGTTTAAATATAAATAATTTTTTACTAACAAGCTTTTGTTTTCAGCCGGTTGATTTGGCTTGTGGTCACACCTTATGTATGACCTGTTGGTATTCCGTACTTCATCGGATCAGCCCTCGTCAGCACACCGAATGTCCACAATGTCGGAATCGGTGCAGCGTCCTTCCAAGGAACATGACCCGACCACGTGTGGCCGAACGATATCGTTATTGTCGACCCTCTGCTCTTCGAGGATTACTCGAAGAGCTTCAAGCCCGACTTTAGTTTTTTTTATTCTTCGTATCATTTCCTTTAAAATTTTTCGTATCATTTCTTTTTTATTTGTTGTTTTTATTCAACACCTGCTGTTATTTTAAAACTTATTTTTTGCTTTTAATTTAACTGCTTTTGAATTTAAAATAATTTTTTGGCTTTTAATTTTTACCTGCTTTTTTGCTTTAAAGCTTTATTGCTTTCTTATTAATTTACAAATTTTGTTTATAATTTTTTGTTTGTTTTCTTAAAAAGGGATGGAGGTCATTTTTGAACTGTTTTATAATTTCGAGGTAAGTTTGATTTACTTCACAGATGTTAGCATTTATTTGTATTAATTTCTAAATATATTTAAATTTCTTTGCAGGAAAGACGAGATGTTATTTTAGAAGGGCATGTGGTACTTCATATGCATGAACTATTTAAGAAAGAATACTATAAAAGACGAGCATGGACCAAAGAAGAAGAAATTTTTGACGAAAAAATGCTCAACAGGGATTATAAATCGACGGATACAACCATTTGGTCAACCGAATACAAAGAGAATCGGGAGAAAGCTATCCGCAGCCTTGAAAGTTCTCGAGACGTAAGTTTTTTTTTTATTTTGAGCTCATCCATAAATGAACTAAATACCAAATTATTATTTTAAGCATCTTACTTTCTAATTCTAGATTCGATTTATCAAAAAGGTGGACAAGATTGACGAAGAAGACGTACTCAATTTTATGGAGTTCTATTTATTTAGTAGAAGTTACACACGACAACGCAAAGGAAAGAAGGCTGCATGGATCACTGATTACAACAGTGACACATTTCAAAGGAATTTTGCAGTAGCAAAGCAGCGACTTTACAATTGGCGTTATTGCATGATGTCATTTGGGTAAGGACAATAAATCATTGTTTTTAACAAATATAATTTCACACTAAGTATTTTATACTGATACAGTTTAATTTTAATTTTTTATTTTAGGAAACGAGCAGAAAGATTTTAAACTTAGATTAGTGTAGGATAAGTGATGTTTGTTGTGTTTTTATAATATAATATTAAATAATTATAAATTTTTATTGTTATATATAAATGGTTTTCATATTAACTTTGTTAAGCTCAAATATTTTGTCCTAATATATATTGAATTGAAATTTTCTAAAAATATACGTAATTTTATTGATGATTCTATATTTAAATGAGATGTCTGTTAGTCTCAAATATTTTTCAATAAGTGAACTTAAAATTTTATAAAATATATTTAATACTTTATTAATGATATTTAAAATAGAAATTTGTTACTTTTATATAAATTTAAATGAAATATCTATTAAGCTCAAATATTTTGTATGGTCTTATTAACTAAACTTAAAATTTATAAAAATATATTTGATACTTTATTAATGATATTTAAAATAGAAATTTGTTACTTTTATATAAATTTAAATGAAATATCTATGAACTTAATAATTATTTTGCAGTGTGTTGTCAAGAATTTACCTTAATAAAATTCGTAAATTTTAAACCTTTTCTAGTAATATGAAATAAAAAACAATTAACATCCTTACAGATTGCTGAGTTTATGGGGTGATGCTTGAAACCAGAAGGGTTGGAATATTGCATGCAACAATATTTTACATGAAAACTCATAAAAGTTTATAAATTTGATAGTAGGGGATGTATTTTACATAACAACTCATGAAAGTTTATGAATTTGATAGTAGGGGGATGTATTTTACATGAAAACTCATGAAAGTTTATGAATTTGATGATAGAGGGATAAAATGATATAAAAACGATGATGGTGATTTTGATGAAAATATCGATTTTTGCTTAAAGCCTACAATTTTCTACTACTCATGTATTAATATGGTGATACATGGTTAAAAAGAAGTAAGTCGGTTTATACAATTTTTATATTTAAAATTTTCTTCTCTACCTTCCGTGACTCATGGGAATCTATAGAATTTTCCACTTTCAAATGCTACTTTTTGGGTGAAAAGTTTGCTACAGTTATAACAACAACGAATAAAATAAAACCTGTATGTGGAAACCTTACGATAATCCTGCCAACCATTACGGTTATAAGAGAAATTATATCGATACCAAAATTTTGAGCCAAGAAAGCCCAGTTGGAAATTTTAAAAGAATATAATTTGTAGTCCTTGAATTATTTTTGTAGAATTGGCATGTTTACTTTAACCCTGATGATAGAAACCAGATAAAAATTTTGAAAGAAAAGTTTATTGGTTAAATGGAATTCAGGATGATAAATGATATACTAGATACACACGCCTTAAAATTTAATCTCGGTTCAGAAAAGATTGCTCATCAAATTTGGCATTTACAAATCTTCCCATCACGAATATCACAAGGAAAAAGATTATATCAAAAGGTTACAGAGATAAACGAGATACTTTAAGAGGTAAGCATGAGTAGACAAAATTTTGGGATGAGATGAAATACGTATAAAGTGCAGTAAAAGCACAACAACCAAAAGCAAAAGAGGCAAACATGCAATGTAGAGTAACTAAAAGAAGTTTAATGGATTTGAAGGGGATTCTAAATTCTCAACTTAAAGACACGGATAAAACGTCAAAATCGCCACCGTATAAAAGCACAATAAGTAGACAATTTTTGTTTTGTCAACCAATGTGCAGCATACATGTAAATTACATGTTCTTCATTTGACATTTTCTCTGGCTTTCTCCATAGAGCATGGGATCGTATGTGAAAAGTGGAAATAGCTTTGTGTATTATTTGAGTAGCGATGCGATCTGTGTGCTCATTGAAGTGCGTAAAGAAAGTAAAAGGCCACCCACCACCACCACCCCTATGCTGTCTTCACCCTCACGACTACTAGGAATAACTAGGAATAAAAGGTCGAAAAGGAAGACACAGTTGTCTTTGACGGTGTACACGTTATAGGATGGTCCCTAAGCAAGATGAATTGGGTTGAGACACTCATGAAGAATGTTTGAAATAATGGCTAATTTGTCTAGATCTCTATTGCAGCTCCCAAAAATAGCAGCAAACTACACTTATCCATCATCGACTAATGTTCCTTGTCAAGAACATGGAATTGCATGCTTTTACTCGTCGCAGTGTGAAGTTTTGGGGAACCGGCTTTCTTTTGCCTTGAGAAAGAAATAAAACCGATTTCAAAGAATAAAGCTCTCGTCGAAAAATAACATTTTTTATTTGCTTATTATTATTACTATTATTCAACAAAAGCGTTTATAGGTTTTTCCAGGTTTCATTTTATTTTGCTAAAGTGTTTCTTTCTTCGTTATGATTATCATTTTCATCTGTTTAAAAATTTTGAATATCTGAACAATTTCAACACTTCATTGAACTCCTAAAGCAGGCAAATAAATCAACTGTCAAATCCGGAACTTATGCACACTCTCTACCTATCACACATGCCATTTTTGCGTTTAAAATCCAAAGAATTAACACAAAACAAAATATTTTTTCTTGAATTTCATATATACTTTATAACATTTATATTTCTAGAATGATTCCAGTGTGTGCTAAAATGACAGTTTGCATTCATATTAGAACATAAAAGTGCCCCATTTTTCTAAATCATACATTTTGTGTATTTCAAAATTTTCTAACCTGTAGACGACAAGATAAAGGAAATGGCAAAATCAGTAAGATATTTTTATTTCACTCGATTAATTTACAAAAATATTTTACATGTGTGTTTACAGGAGCTTTAAAGTAGTTGTGATACATGAAAATAAATATACATTATTTTATAAATCTAAAATTAAAATTAAAAAAAGGATGTATAATCTTTCTAACAAAACGATGCACGTCATTATCATGTTGTGGCTGCTGCAATACGCCATATTTCCCACAAGTTAGTGTAATTTTTTTATTGGAAGGCATTGTTATCATAAACCCCAATCCTATCAATTGGATGGTCAAATGAAGATATTGATGGAAATCTTTGAATTGGCTTCTTCTGACGTTCTTGGTATTGGTATATCATCATCATTTTACGATTTTTTCGACTCTTTTTGCACATACTACACTTGATAGGTTCTGTCATTTGAATTGTAATCACACAAACAATATACAAGACAGAATTTAAAATTCCTAAAACCTATCAAAGCAATTAATCACATCAGTTATAAGAATACAGTTTAAAGTAAGAATAATTTAGCTAGATATGACTCACAGCAGCAGCAATTTTGTCGGTTTTGTCCTGAACATCAGTGTTATTTCCAATAATGGTAGTTATTATATCTGGAGCAAAACCTTGGCTCACATGATCTATAAAGCTTTGGATTTTTGCTGCAGAAAGCAGTACCAGTGCGCCACCAGTAAGTAATCCAAGTGCAGCAAGTACGTGATAAATGAAATCCTGAAAATAGAGTTGAAAAGTACTTATTTTAACCTTCATCTAATTGTCAAGGATTTTAAAAAGATTGCACTTACAAACATTATTTCGTATGGAGAGTCAGGCTCATGGTTTGTTAGCACTCTGACGAGGAAGTAAACCAATGAAATGAGGAAAACGAGAGAGACAATTCCAATAAAGAATTTTTCGTATAGCAGCGTTTGAAGCAATATCTCGTCAAGATACTCTTCTTCTTTATCTGTGATTAAATCATAGTCATTGGAATCGGACTCGGATGAACTACTAGATTCTTGTTCTTCGCTATTTGATGGACTTTCAGTTAACTGAGCGGCTGGATCTTGCAAACTAATGTTCAAAATTAGATTTTTCTCTGCTATAAGAATAGCAGTGATTTCTGGAAAGGATTTTGTCCATGAAGACGAAAAATAAGCTATCCACGATAAGACAAGTGAAGGCAGCCCTACAATCTTAAATAGGAAAGTTCTTGTGTTATAATTTAATTTCAGGTTAGTTAGTTAGGGTTTAACTGCTAAAGTATTTTTAAATCACCAGAGTTAGAAGACGAAACATTCCAGATAGAGAAGAAATGTATTTAACATTTCCAAACTTTTCCATTTCAAGAAGAGTATAATATTAAAATTGTAGCTTTAAAATTCCTTCATTTGCCAAGTAAGCTTCGTATTTATCATATTAGAATGTCAGGCTAATAATGAATGAATTGTTTTAAATTTAATTAGCTCTTTGCAGCAACCCCCTTATCATTAAAGCTAGCAAACAACCGTTAAATATTATCTCACAGAGGACGAGCGTATAACAGCCAGGCCAAAATGACCTAATGGCGTTGTTCTTGTCAGTACAAGATTATATTATTACGACACAAGGATTATTTACAATTTATATCCTCCATAATCCCAATGACTCGCAAAATACCGATGCAATAACTATTCACAAGAATTAGAGTTTGATTTGTAAACTCAATAACTCAAAATCAAAATCATAGCAGCGGAAGTATGAATTAAATGACAGACGATTGAGACCATGTAGACATGGAATAACCATGCAAATCTTAATTTCAATAGAAGCAGACTAATAAAGACTAAATTCCATTTGAAAATTTTATTCGTGCTCAAATGAAATCACCACCCTAGTATCAGTTAATGCTTGTCCTTGAGAAAGAAGTTTTACGCTTGAAAATCTCATTTAAAAGATCAAAACTAAAGATGGAAAATCGATCTGGACAGTTACTACTACTTGAGTTCCCTCTTTCCCATACGTTTCTCCTCTTGTTTTTAAAGTGTGCAACGGTTGTAAAAGTAAAACAGCCTCTTTCTTTGCCTTTCTATTATTACTACTGTTCATTTCAGTTGGATCTATCTAACAGGAATGCGTTGGTGATTTCATCCAGGGCCAAAATCTCGCTGTAACCAACCAACTCTAAAACCACAGCACGTATTCCAACCATCCATTTTATGAGTGTAGAAAAACAACATAAAATATTTAATTGATGCTTTTAATCGAGGTTTATTCGCCACAAGACCATTTTCAACCCTTCTTTTTGTTTTTCATTTTCTTTTCTCTCTATACCTTTCACTGATACTTTCTCTAGGTATTTAGTAATTTAGAACACCAAGATATTCTATAGCGTCATAAACGGGGATCATCATCAATTTATGTTTAATTCTAAAAAGAGGGAAGAACATGTTTTTCCTGCTTTCCCTGCATTTATTGCATTGTTATTATTACTGTAAAAGGCTGTTGCTGCTTTCGAAATACACTCAATTTTATTCTTTGGAAGCAAAAATATCTAGAATTCATGCTTTTAAATATGATTTTCAACCCTCCTCTACAGTTAAGATAAGGAATTGAAGCAAACCATTTTATTCCTATTACAAATGATTGTCCATCTATTTATTCATATCTTGCTTTCTAAAAAAAACCTTTTTTACACAATCAAACCCACCCTGTATTTCCGATTTACTTTAAATTTTTGAGTGCTTCACGAAATTAAGTAAATTACAGCTAATTTGCAGATATTCTTCTTTCAATTTCGTTTAAGAAACCGTATAAAAACTTTATAGATTTCCTTTATCATTTATCTTTGGATAAGTACAAGTGTTGATGAAAGTATTGACGGTGTGTATGTATACACATTCTTATGTGCCATCGTTTTACTCATTTGTATCATCAACATTACCATTGCCATCATCAAACATTATCAAACTCTCTTCTTGTACAATGGGATGAATGAGCAGAGTCAACAGTAATAACGTAGAATGAGTTTTTGACAGGGAGTGCGCCAGTCAGTAAAGGCTTATTTGTATCGCTGTAAGTTTGCTCGTTTTGGTATTTTACCTAACAATAAAATCCCGGATAAGTATCCGACATCAGCCATTGAATTAGCTTTATGATTATCGCTCCTCGTATTTTACTCAAGCAAATAAAAACTTACATGGAAAACAACAGCTTGCAGTTGTTGACTGTTTTATGCAGCAGCATATATTACTACAGACTGGCTCTCTCATGGCTCCTTTATGTATCTATAACCATCATTAAAATCATCCTAAAGTAGTAATGGTGATGGGCGATGTTTGTTGATGTTTGGCGGAGAGGTTGGTACGAAATGTTAAATTATATTGTCGGCATATATTTTATGATAAACTTTGATGTAGAAAAGTAGATAGAGAGCAAATTCTAAACCATAAAGCGCAAATAAATGAAATAAATTTACCTATATTAAAATTTGTTGTTCATGTATTTAGTGCAGTTATGCATTTGAGTGACGTAACACATGTCTGAATCCTAAAAAGATAATCATACTAGTTAAAAAAGTTTATCCATGATATTGATGTGTTGATTCTCATAACTTTATGTCAAAATACGTATTTATTTAGTTAATTGATGGAAACTTGCTTACTATGAAATATATTTACTCTCTCTTTCATTCTTACATTAGTCAGGGAATTCAAATACATAGTTAAAATAACTAAAAAGAGATAATGTGATAAAGATGCCAATTCGTGAAGTTTGGTAGTTCATTTAACAGCAATATACCACATTTATCTACATTTTTATTTAAAAATACAATGAGTAAAAAACGAAGTATGTTTTCCAAAAAGAATTGTAAGGTTCTTTACAGATAAAGATGGTAATCAAAATATAAAATCCCGGCAAATAACACTTTTAAAATCTTTGGTGATGACGTGATTTGAACAGAAAGTGTTAAAAGATAAGAGAAAAAAGTGAACTCTTTTGGTCGCAGACATCAAGCTTTAGGGAAGTTATCGAAGGATGACGATCGTCATCATGAGTATTCCATTGAAACGACAAATGTATACGGCTAATAATGCACAATATATGTACATTTTAAAGGGACATTTTAGATAGTTTGTTGATCGAAAAGGAGATTATGGCATTTCTAACATATTATACTGTAATATTTTGAGAAAAGAAAGTGAGAAACAACGGGAAAAGAAAACATGAACCTATTTTACACTGCATGATGATAACACACGCAATAGCAATAATGTGCCGTCGATTATAGCTCCTCTGATAAAAGTAAAGGTCTCCGGTAATCCCTGAGCTCATCATGTATTCCGAATGGGATATATCATGCCATACTATAACAGATATAAAGTACGTGCACTTTGCTGCGCTGCGGTACCCGGAAGAAGGAAGCATATGGCAATTCTTCACTATTATTCCACTGTATCACCATCTTCATCATTACTATTATCAACCAAAGAACCTCCGTCTCCAGATTCATTACCTATCAAGGCTTTTATTCCAACTACAATCAAAAGAAGCCAATATATGCAAAGAGCTCGAGAGGTAACCTCTTTAATGTTTGTATTTTGACGCAGTAAAAGTTTACACTTTTAACCAAAGACGTGCAAAAGTACCTTTATATTTCCATTAACCAAATTTTAAGAGTGAGAAATCAGTCAAACAACAAATAATATTGGCCAAAGAAAGAATCTTTAACAAAACTTAACTTACTAGTTTAAATGGTCATTCAACTGACATTAAAACGTAATAGTCAAGTCCTGGATTGAACGTTGAACACCCGCTCAATTTGGATTTATCTGTTTTGGTAAAAGACTACTACAAAAATAACTGCTTATGAGCCTTTAACACTTGCGCAACTTAAATCGCAGATACCTTATTCATGTATGGAAACGCTTTAATAGATAGCAGATTCATCCCCTTCTCTAATTCTTTATTATATTAGGATGACGATAAGTGAGAAATACTGAAAATCAACTCGATCCACGTAGCAGGAAGTTTCATTGTCATGAAACTGATGAAACTACTACTGCTACCTAATATCATCATCATCCACCACCATCGTGTCAAAGTTATGTAATAATAAAACTTCTTGAAACAAGTTGAACTCGGTGCAACAGCAGGTATTTTGCTAGCAGCTATTTCCTATTACGTTATCTGCAATATCAGCACTCTGTTACTAGATGAAGAGGAACTATAAGTTTGGAGCTTAAAAAATAATATTAAAGTGATAAAGAGAAGATTTCTAAAGCAGTCTTTAGGAGGATCAAGATCGTCTTTGACTGGTTTTTACATCATCTACCACCACTCTTTTCTTTAAAAAGAAAGTCTTCAACGGCCTAATACAAGAAAGAAACACTGAATGGATTTTCTTTTTACAGCATTATTGTTCTTTGTATCATACGTTTGTTCCTATTCTTACATTTACTTTTATCTCCGACTTTCTCCTGGTGTGTATAAAGAAAAAAATCATATCATACTGTTGCTGCTTTAACTTTTCCGTTGTAATCCCTGTCAAGGACACTTTTAGGTTGAAACTTGCTGACACAACAGTTGTGTAAGCTCATCTCTTCTAATACGTTTGCCTGTTCCCATTGTAAAAAAGAAATTTTCCATTTTTGCTGATAGGCTCATACGAGCAGAATTGTTTCGCATTTAACTCGCTATATAGCACAGAGACTAACTTAAATGACACTGTATGACAAAACTATAAAAGAGGATAATACATTGACTGTATCGTTGTAGCATATCGTTCAAGAAACGGACGTAGAAAGTTACAGGAAATAATAACATTCTTCTATTGACGGGTAAAGCCAGTGATCTCTGAAATGGATCTTCTTCACGTCAAAAGATATGGTTAACGTACACACAGACGATGATGGCATATGTATGAAAGAATGGAAAGCTATCTGTATCACCTGCCTCAAGCAATATTAACAAAAAGAAAGTAGAGCAAATGATCTATCGAAAGAAAGTAATAATGACAATGATGATAAGAAGACGTAAAAGATATAATACTAATATTAAAGTAGCGAAGGTTAATGTAATCTATGTTTTATACGTATAAAATTTTTGTACCTCTATTAACAAGGTTGCTCTTTCTAACAAAATCCTTTAATTTTTATACAACTCCAATTCTGGATAATACTCATCTTCAATCTACGTGACTAGAGTAATCGTACTTGGTATCAATCTTTGAAAAATCTTTCAGCTTTTGTAGTAATAATGGTTTGATTCCCTTATAAACATTTTCAACATGATGTTTTAAAATACAAATAAAAAACTCAATTCAAAGTCCATTGAATTACAAACTGCCTATAAAACATTACTATAGAATAACGTGATTTTCCAATTTAACATTAATGTTTCGAGTGCTAATTCACAAAGTTTGTAAAATACGTATGATTTTATGGGTAAAAGATCCAAAGTTTTTGGTCAAAAAGAGCAACTAATGTATCCGGAACCCTGTTGATACAGGGGCACTTATTCCAAAGAAACATTCCGTTGCCGACGAAGCAAGCTAAAGTGAGTCAGAACGTGTACAAAATATATTTTACTAATCGTAGATAAGCAGCAGTACAAAACAAATAAATCTTCCATTAAAAAAGGAGTAAAAGCTTTCGTAAAAAGGCAGTTTCACTCAATCACTTGTAGAAAACCTTTGATTTCAGTTAAATATACATAGCTCTCCATACGCTTTGTTATGTGTACCTACCAATCCACATAAGTCTTTTAAGTCTATATATTATTCCACTACTTCTTTGTCCAAACGTTTTACAAAGTTGTGAAATGAAAGCAAGGTGTAGGCATTTCGAACAAACATAAAATAAAAATCATGCTTTTATCTTTTGAAACAAAGTTGGTAAGAAGACCGATTTGTTTGCTCCCGTTTTTACTTCAATAAGTAGAAAAATGGTTAGTGGAATTTGATTTGGAAGAAAATTATATAAAATGAAGGTCTTTTTCAATGAGCTTTTGAGTTGCCCGATTTTCCTCCTTCCAAGAATGCATGCATGTGTAGTCATCATCATCATTACAAATTGTTATTAGGGAACCCCTGTAGAATAAATTGCCAATCCATTTATATGCGATAAAGAGAAAAGGTAATAATGAAAAAGTATAAATCGGACTATTTTGTGCACTTTGTTCCCGTCAATAAATTGTTTGAAGACTTTGCGTACAGCTACAATTCTAAATGGCTTGCCAGTCAAAAAAATGTACAGAAATACGTGGGAAGAGGATAAAATGGAGACCAACAGTGGTTTTTCTCAATAATAATGATTTTACGTGATGCAATCATCGTCACACAAATATCAAAAATTTACCACTCTCGGCCCTTTTTACATTTTTAGCTTGATTTGTTTACTTACACATAGTACAATTTACTTTAAATATTGGGAGTGTGTTGCACATTTAGTTTATTTTGCTGCCTTATTTTTTCTCCTTATTTTCTCTTTTGAATTTATTTAGAGAGGATATTTTATTATTTATTTGCCTGCTTTCTCAGGATTTTATTTCATATATTTATGCATATCACTTTTGCACAAGCAATGTTGCCGCCACTATCGCCACCAGTGCTTGAGGTTTAAAGGTATGAGAGACGTAATTCCTCTGTCGGACTTATTTTTATCAAAGAATGAACTTTCTTTCGTAAAAAAATGAACGGGCTGTCAAGTTGACGGGATTGATTTAGCAAGAGATGTGTAATAAAGCGTTTTTATAACTAACTTTGGGTATATAGCTTGCTACTTCATATTTGAGGATTTTTTAGGCTGACTGTTCTTGTGATCGCATAATGTAGCATTAGGAATGAAGTTTTTTATTGCTTCTTTGATAGAATTTTTATAGAATTTTTCTTAAGCAGTCGGCAGGTTTCCAATCAATCAATAATGGCAGGGCCAAGAAATAAATTAGTCTACAGGTTGGTTCAATCATCCATTTTTTATAGCTTTCCTGTGCATATTACACAATAATATGAGTTTTGGGACAGTTTCCATCACTTTCTTATTTCAATGTTACTTCTTTAAGCATACGTTAAAATCCGCATGGAATGTGTGATCCATTGCAAATACAAAAATATTATTATATTAATGTAAGAAAAGAGAAAGATTGAGTATGAGTAGATGGCGTGTTTTTATTTCTAAAGAAAGTACATTCAAGGCACTCTCTACTTCTTTTTTGTAACAATAAAGCGAAATCAAGGACACGAATCATTCAAAGCATACTTTTATTAAACTTGCAACCCTCTATCGTGTGATATTGCGTGTTTCTGATCAATTCCATGTTATATTTAGCAAAGTAAATATATTTAAGCAATTTTTCATTTTCATTCTTGGTGGATTTTAGAAAAGCCAAATCATAAATTCATCTAATCTTACAATGGAGCACAGCAGACATAATATTATCAACTATAATCAATTCTGAATACTGGAATTCGTTTTTTCGGTTATATGTACTTACATAATATCGTAAAATCGGGCTCATTTAAAGATAATGAAAACCATCGATTGGAAGTTTGCTTAAATATCTGGTGATTCCAATAACAAAATATAAACTTGACCTTTGCTTTCTTTAAATAGCACATAGTATATGCCGCCAAAGAGTTGCACTACTTTGGGACATATTAGGTGAAGGACATGTCAACATTTAGAGCATTATTCATAATAATAATGATCTATTTTCATTTATTTTTGGTGCAGATACGCAGGTGATGTACGTATATTGTTGGATTTCAAGTTCAAGTATAGCAATGACACCTTTTGTTAAAAATAAGAAATGCGGAAATAATTAACAAATAGGTCATTGTCTGTTTATTTGTGGTTAGAAACCATTACAAAAACAGAAGTAACTCACCGCAGAACGAGTGAGCAACAAAGTCTAATCAGATATATTTAGAATAAGTAAGGTAAACAATTAGAACCTCGAAGTGAACAACTGGTGGGGCCAAATCATTAGTCGGTCTTTTAAAAGAGTCATTCCTTATTTAATGCCTTTAAACATGGGCTTGACTAAGCTAAATACATCAACCGTACTGACTGATTGTACTTTCTTACAAATTCCCTACTACTTGTATTGTGGTTTCAAAAATAGACATATTTATTTCCTATGTAGATAGCTGAAATGCGCAGCATGTTGATATTATAAAAGTGTTTAGCAAGTAAACAAACCCGAATGACAATAAGAAAACTACGACGTGTGTTTAAAAGGGTAAAGAGTTTTTCTTTGGATTCCCTTTGTTTGTTGTCTTGATCCTCTTGAAATACGAAGTCTTATTCCCATTGAAAGATTTATTGTTTGTGGGTCGTGGCATTTCCTTCAAGTGGGATGAACTTGAATACGATTAAATGAAGAAAAGAACTCAATGAATATGTTAGGGTAAAGGTAGTGGGGTGAAGAAAATGCTGGGATAAAGCTCCCTCCTACAATACAAAAGAAAATACTAATTCTTCTGGTCTGTGAAAACCACATCTTGTGAAGACAACTCTTTCTTCTTTTCCAAAAAATGGAATTTTACTTTCATTTAGAGAACATTTAATTTTTCATTAGTTAACATTAAAAAGGTATTTTTGTATTTTTCTATACTCAAGGTGTTTGATTATTTGTGTGTCCACGTGCGACAACGTTACATTGAATGATTCTTACGATTAGATTTGACTATTACATTTAGAGTAGTATTTTGCTTCTTTTTGATTTGTGCCATTTTATTCAAGGCAAAATTAAGATTTTTAAGTACATCTTTGAAGAAGAAAATAAAAAATAGATAAATCATATATATGAGCACAAGGTGCAAACCACCAAGAGTTCCTTGTTCCTTTAGAATTTTCTGAGCAAGCTTTCTGGATAATCTACTTCTTTGCACCGCCACACGACGGACACACGCTTGACGCATACTCCAACGACATTTAGTTTTGGTACGACAAAAGGCTTTGTATCTTGTATTTTTGAAGTTATGTTGGGTTCATCTTTTTTTGTTTGCGCTTTTGCTTCAGTTGTCTTTTTGTGAGAAAATCATTATGCATCAAACAAAAAGTAAATAGTGAGTATAGCTCTTGTACACATTTATGAGGTACAATAGATGCAACTTGCTTCCAAAATATGATTCCTTACGGTAAACAAAGAAAATTGAAATCTGGAGAGGATAAAAAGACTGATTTAAAGCCACTTTTAGATTTTCTCAAGTAAACAAAACTGGATGTGACAGATGATGAGTCAAAGGTACAGGATTTGATGAAGAGGGCAACTGGCTCTGTAGATTTTAAGTAAAAATGATTTTTACACAGCCGTTTGGCATTACACCCTAAATTGTCAAAGAAAAGGGTGAAAGAAAACACAAGCCCTGGCATAAATTACAATGGAATGCAAATTCAATAAAACGATGAGAGTGTAAAAAGGGATAGAAGAAGTACGCTTTACAGTTTAAATACGTAATTGTATTTATTGTAAAATGCTTTCCATTTGAGAAATCTAATGCATACCTGAATTTATCACATAAAGTCCTGGCTGAATTCAGAATTCAGAATATAAACAAAAAAGTATAATAATTTACACACGTAAAATTGTCCAAAATGAAATTGGTTAAATGGAGAGAGGGTATTCGCCTCTTGTATTTTCTAACTGTTAACATCTGCCATGTACACAGTCCGCATCTCCCTTTTAGTCTAAATACAAATAGCAAAAAGGGTCCTCCAGCCTTTTTACACAAAAAATTCAGTTCCGGACGGGACAACGGAAGGATAGATTCTATTACTAAAAGAAAATGATTCAAAACACCTGCACAGGTTGAAACAAAAATAGAATATGTTGCTCTTGGCATAAAAGAAATAATCATATATTGGAATTGGACCTGCATTCATAACATAAAGAACAGCAAAAAAATGAATTTTGTACTTTGTAATAATATCAGACCCATAAAACATCTGCAGAGCAGCATCTCTATTAAAAAAATAACTTGTTAGGAAGTCGGTAGTGCGGTGAGTCAAATAACTCGGGTGCAGTGCGTGTTGCCCCAAACTAGTTTTGATCAAATTTTAGCATTAAATGTGTATTCAGAGATTGTTGCCGACCGACTCTACAAGCTTTGCTTAGTCGTGCGATGCGGTGAATATTTCTTTTCTCCTTTTGTTTATGACAAGGCCCGCTTACCCCTCTTGCCTTTTGCGTAAAGCTCTCTCACCCTACCCCTTATTTTTTCTCTTTAAAAACTTGATGCTGGCTGATGCTATTTATGCCAATCTGTGTTCAACCATGAACAATACAGAGATACGCATGTTGAATTTAAAATTCCAATGGGCCTTTCTTAATATAATAGCTTCACGGTATTGTTTTGCTTTTGCATAACTGCGTTTGTGAAAAACGTCGTGGCGGGTGTTTGTACGTGTGCTGTTTCCAAAGGAATGCAGATGAATTATAGGGAGAAGAGAATCCAACAGATGACAAGAAAAACGGGTAGAATTGCATTCAAACTACTAATCTGAACAGTAACCATTCATTTATTTCCTTTATTAACGCAATCCGAAGGGTAAAACTGGGGGGACATGAAATCGAAAAATATTCAATAAAATAAAAACATGTACGAATGCACGCACGTGCACATGCACGTCAATGTACCTATGCAACAACAATCAAAAGTTTATGCATGTGCAACGTGGATAAACCGATAAAGAGTCATAGTTACAATTAAACGGATTTAAAACGTGGCGACAACTCGAAAATTTTAACAGTAAAAATTTCTCAGACACCTTAAGGTGTCTGAGAATTATCTCATTATATAAAAAGTCAACCTTCTCCGTTTATATCCGTTTATACAAATGACCGGAAATGAGTTTGTTCTTTGGCTTGACTCCATGAATATTACAATTAAACGTTTGAAAAAGCATCGCTTAGAGAGAGAAAGGGAAAAAAATATTGAATTCACCAAATAAGATATGCTCCTTCTCTCAATTTCCGATTCTCCCAAAATTTCTAATACTAAAAAGTGTGAAATAAAATTAACGAAAATTGGAGGCAAAGAACAGGAATTAACGAGAAAACCTGGTGTTAAAGTTGAGATAAAGTGCATTGTTGTGGCTGAAAATGCATTAGCAAAGAGTTTTGATGTCGTAGGCGAGATATTAAATAAAAGTCAAGCGTCTATGTCCAAGCAATCTTTTGCAGAATTTAAATGATTAATTTTGTATGATTGAAAAGGATTTTGCTTGAATTACTTGATTTCAGGCGCGGTGGAGCGTACTTTTGTCAGGGGGTATGATTTTCAAAGAGTATATTTGAAAGTTGTTATATCATATTGTTTTTTTTTTCAAATTTAGCGTAATTTGACACATTGAAAGAAAGATTTAATACTAGCCATAAAATAGTCAATCCAAGTCGAGAAAAACTAATGGCTGCCGAAGGCCGCTAAAGATTTTCCTAGATAATGGCAAAAATAGCGCAAAATATCAATCATTTGAGCAAATACCAAAATATTGGCCCCTAATATGGCGAAAAATGCACAATAATTGGGCAATGCGGCCGAAGGTTGCGAGAAATTTTGAAGAAAATTAAGAATTTGGCAGATAATGTTAAAAATTAAGTATTAATTGGCAAGTTTGTTGCAACTTTTTATTTATTTTCCAAATTTCAGGGGGGTAATAATAAATAATATACCCCCTATCCCCCTGCTTGATTTAATAAAAATAATTGCAAATTCAGTGAATATTTCGTGTATGATGCCAATAAACACTCGTTCGTGTTGTTTAATAAAAAACTAAATATGTAGATTAAAATAAGCTTGATTCAGAGATTTTTTACCGTTTCAAAATAACTCAGACGGGAAGTGGAAAACGCGTCTAGTTTTTTTAAAAATTGCAAAACATCCCTTGCCCTCACTTGTCGTAACGTGTTCACAATATAATTTATATAGTCCTGCTTTGTTACTATACGAACTATAATCGGTTTATGAACGTTGTGCATGTGCATCAACCCCCAAACATTTTTAAATGGACTGTATCAATTCACGTCGCATCTTTTACAAAACCAATTCAATATTAAAGCGCAGGCTTAAATGTTCATGCCAAAATTCTTTTTGGAAAGGTGATTTCACAATATGGTCCAAAATTTCATGTGTTTAATAAAAGAGCTAACTTGACTCAAGAGTTGGTTAATTTTTTATTCAAAAAAGTGAATAGAGGGGGATTGGATTGAATAAAATTTCAAATCAAAAGGATTCTAGGTTTTTGGGTTAGGTACTCGACCCAGATTTCTTCCCTCTTTTGATAACATTTGGCGTTCTCAATGCTACCTAGCAAAGTTACCAATTTGACATTGGTTTTTAGATTGTCTACTCAAACAAAAACAACTCAGATTTCTTACGTAAGAACAACGCACACATAATAACATTTGCTGTCACTGCATTTTTGTTAGGAAACCTTTCAATTCACAATTGTATCGGAATGTTTAGACGGATGAGTTATTTGGGTTGGTTGCCAGCCATCAAAAAGTCCCAGACCTTGATTCAATAGTAAAATCAGAATAATAATAATGATGATGATGAAAAGATTTGCATTGTAATATTATGAAAGTAAAAGCACAGGAACAATGGAAAGGGGTAGTATGTTGCAGCTTGCCTGATTTTATTCTTTTGTTATTCGTTTGTTGAACATTGCGTAGTAGAACGTGTATCAAGGTGAGGACTTTGCGTCATTATTGGAAATGTTTGGATAATATTCAGCAAGTAGATTACAATTTCTTACGTAAAAATTACATAAAACTGGAAAATCCGAAACACCTTGCTTCAACTGTTTTCAAAATATGTTTTTCAGAAAAAGGTGTTTCAAGTTTGGTGGGAACAATATCATATTGAATGCATTATACCGGTATCGGTATATTCTATTGTAAATAGGATGATCATTGATCATCATTCACAACGTTTTTGAAGAGAAAAAATGAATGCAAAAGAAAAGTGAAATTGATTTTTAAAAATTATTAAGAGTACTTACATTTTTACAATTGAAAATTCAATTTACAGCATCGTACAATTGTAAAGAACATTGTTACATACATATCACCTGCCTCTAACCCTAAAATCGAAAGGATTGATAATCCTTCTTAGAATTATGCATACATTATAACTTGGCATTATTATATTGTAATTTAACACAACGGCACACGCAAAAAGGCAGCTGTGCATTATTTTTTAAAAGAAAAATATGCAGATTAAATTAAATCTAGATCATTTGAATCCGAGCCCGGAACCATTTGGAAATCTTCTAGTTATGGTTTGTTCGATATTTAAATCATAAAGAAATAGTAACTAATGTTTTATTCCAAAATTGTTGATATTCAATGACAGCTTACCAGGAATTATTTGGGAACAATTTCAAAGAATTGTCAAATGGAAAAAGTCTATGAAATACATAAAACATATATGAAACATGAAACAATAGGTTTGGCGTTAGATTAGTTATTATTGCAAAGAAAAATGATAAGTTCAAGCAAGCTGTTGCTTATTGCCTTTCCCCTTGTATTTAAAGTTTTGTTTTATTTTTACATTGAGTAGAGGATTTACGTACATTCAATTGTTTTACATGAGTTGCTTAACAAATTGGTAAATTCTGAATTTGAAAATGTATAAAAAAACTTCGTGACCAGACAGGGTGTACATTTAAAAATATTTTCCCATGGATGTTTCTTTTTCATTAAATAAAACAAAATACAGAGTTCAATACAATTTTTGCAGAATGACAGGGGTGAGTGAGTATTGTAGATAATGATTAAACATTAGGATAATATATGGTGTAATACTGATCTGTGATCATTTTATGCCGATCTTACATATAGTTACAGTATCAACAAGCAAAGACATTACTCAATTCTTTATATTACAACCTGGTTATGTTTCATTTATCATAATTTTTTATCATATAACAGTGAAGCCTAGATATTGAGTCGTTTACTCTCAAACATAAAAGACGTGAGAACATAAAAACAAAGTTTGACCATAATTTTTTTATTGAATGTCATCTGTTGAACTTCATTAGGATTGTGGAAAATGTATTCTTTCAATTCCTTTTTCCAACTTGTGGCTTCCGGCTTGGAGCAAAAACATATAAATTTGATGATCATCTATCTAACCCCCTCTGCAAAATTTGATGACAAAGCACATGCCATATTGTTCATAGTTCAAACTATGTCGATGGCAGCACGACTTGTTGGTAAAGTTTCTACTATTCAACCATAATATCGTGGGAATAAATATGTTATGTAGAGTTTCAAACAATAGTATCTCTTTATTTATATACAATATTTATCTATTCTAACCTTTGAAACCAAGAGCAAAATAATGAAAAAAAACTATTAAAATGAACTGGCATAGTGCAACAAGAAAGACCGGAAGTCCGGATGTCACGATATTTGGTTTTAACGAATGAGTCAATGAGTGTAATAGGTATATAAGCCAAAGTATGAACCAAGCAAGCTACGACAGGTTTCTCTTTCCATGTACACGGTATCAATTCAAACTGGAGATGAATTTATTGCGTTTGGCTAATGTATCTACTTGAGTTGCAAAAGATTCACTAGCTCGTGCTTACACGCAATATTCAATGACATGTTAAGTTTCAAATTTCCGTTTTCCTTACTTTTTTTAGTCTGGGAGATTAATTAATTCAGAAGGTTTTAATTCAAAATGTCAGTGCAAAATTTTAAAAATTAATTGAAATATAATGCCAAGAAAAGGTGGATACAAACGCACTAATGACTAAAGTGTTTTCAACTAAATATCATCAAAATATTTTTCTTTGTCATACGACTAGTTCCCGAAAGTGCATTGCTCTTAACATTCAAATTTATATACATAGCCGCGAGGCAACTAGGAAACACCTTGTGTTTGGGTTTCTTGTTGTTTACCTTTTTACGTTTTCTTTGCCCGTGCTTAAATGTGTCGGCAAACAAATTTCATTTCCTGATCCCATATTAAGGTAAAACAGCCTCCTACTTTAAACAATTGAAAACATAAGGCTGTAGATGATTTAAAATAAGAACATTTTAAAAATCAGTCCTATTCACTATTGTAGTAATCTGTAGAGTATGCCGGACTGAAATAAACACGTTTAACAAAGGCTATATACAGTTGTTTATTTTGCATGACAGCGGACTCCTGATCTTCACTCAACCTGAAAATCCTAAACGCTCTCTACGTTTGCCTACTTTTTTTTGGCGCTTACCTTTTCTTACGTAGTTTAAAGGGTCTGTCTTTGCTATTTAGGTAGGGCCAGTAAAACCTTTTCTTCTTTACTCAAAGGAAAGGACCATGACCGAGCCCAAACGAAACACTTTTAAAATATGATCCTAAAATAAAACCATTGATATTACTACCTCAATTGGCTAGTACAAATAGCGGAAGCACACGGCTGTGGCTACAGTTCTAGAAATACTTGGAAGGAGTCATTATAATATCATAGTTCGAATAGTGGTGGTTGGTTAGCAAAGGTATGGTTGCTTATTTTGGTTTCACACGTGAGTGAGCAAAGGAGTATTTTACCAAAGGAACTGACACTTCTTTTTATTTTGACAACAAGCGCTTTTACTCTCCTGTCCTCTTGAATGCTAACCTTGAGAGGTCGGTCTGAAGATTCAGACATTGAAAAAGCAAAGGCATGTGCAGGCAGGCACCGTATGTTTCTAAAAATGGACCATTTTGCTTAAAGTTCATCTCCTTACATTAGGGACTTTCCTCCACTTAAACAGGACAATGTACAATAAAAATGAGCATTTTAAGGAAATCCAAATTCCAATATATGAGTAGTTGGTTTTATAGCGATTCAGCTATTTTATTCTTTCCACCTGTGAAGGCGGCTTTTTATTCTTTTACTTTCTTTGAATTTAAGTTTTTGTGCTGTTAGGAAGCAAGCGAGCTGAAGCCAAATGACCTTTTCTTTACGGACAATTAGAGCACGCTAAATGACTTGAAAGGATATTTATGGGCACGTATCCATTAATCTTCCTGTTCTAAACATTTTCGTCTCCTTTTGAATAAGTACAAATTTTCCTCCTAAAAAGAAAAGATTTGACCTAATACTAGACTAGCACAAAAATTGCAGGAATCCTGCAGATACAATACTAATGCGTGATATTTATAAAAACATATATCTATTAAATATAATATGTACTTACATTGTGCTCTTATAACAGTACCTTTTGTTTTAAAGTATGGATTTTAAAATTTTTAATGCACCAAAATTCGTAGCTTTCTACATAGGTACACAATTTTAAACAAGATAAAATTAAGTTCGAAATCATTACAATTTGTTACTTTTTCTTTTATTTCTTTTACATTCGACAAAGTTGTTTTCTTCATTTTATTTGAATTAATTTGCCCCTTTCTGTCTGATATCAAATGCACCAATGATGATCCCTACTTTGATACAACCCTTTTCCTGTAATCCCAGGTGTTCGGGTTAAACTCACATTGGTTTTTAATGTTTTCGGGTGACATATCTGTCAATAATTTAACCTACGATCAGTTTTTAGATCAAACGAATTGAAGAAATGGATAGGGAATAAAAATACCTGTAGACGATGCGAGTATACGTCATTTTATAATAAGTTCTTTATAAGCTGGAGTCAAATTTTTTTAACATTTTAGATTTTAGCTGACATGGAGTATTAAAATTACAAATTGTCGAGAAAATTTATTAATATTTTTTTGAAAAATAAACAATTTAATACGAATACGTTTTAAAATTGTGAAACAAAAATATATATGTGTGTAAAAGGTTAACCCTTCGTACTCCTACTACTCAGAAGTTTACAAGAAAGGATGAGCAAAGAGGTGTAATTCCTTCCTTCCAATAATGTTTTATTTTATCGAATATTAATGAGAAATTGTAGAACTAGGGAAACCTTACTATGATAATCCATGTCTACACAAGTTTTACTTTATAAG